>CABFOQ010052428.1:0-20619 GCA_900660455.1 Gephyroberyx darwinii
AAGCCTGGCGGACTGGCAGCTTTGGTGCTCCGCGGCTGACCTGCCAGGACGGAGGGGAGGTGCGCCTGCCGAAGGAGACGGTGAAATGGAGACGCTGAAAACCTGCCGTCAACACCGGGTCGTATTTATTATTGCTGTGTTGCAAATAAAGCAGCCTGCTGGCCCGTTAACTCTGCCCTCCTGCTTTGTCTCTGTCTGTCGTGGCCCCGGTTGTAATGAGCATTGCTACACTTCTGTACCTGCCTTATATTGCTTTCTCTTGACGTTTATGGTTGTTTTTATTGTTTTTACTTCTGTAATTGCTCTTATATTGTTTCCATAGTTATCCTTTTTCCTGCTGTTTTTACTAATTGTTCTGTTGTGCAAGTGTAAAGGGTGTTTCCCTGCCTTCCACCCAATGCATGCTGGGATAGGCTCCAGCCTCTGCGGCCCTGAACTGGATAAGTGAATAAAGACGATGAATGAACGCCTGACAACAGCCATAGGAGGAGTTCATGGGGCCCTGTAGTCTTTCCTAGTGTAGCTGAAATGCTATAGCTGACTCTGGGTATATTATCCTTATTCATGGTCAGATCATAAGAGTTCCAGTCCTATGCTGTAACATAAGGCATTAAACTTACACACTCAAACTCCTAGGGCTGTTGGAAAGTATTTTAGAGGGAAACACATATAAATATAACCGCGGAGGAATAATAATTATTGACAGAAACATTTGCTCTGATCTTCTAGGGTGTGACTAGCCCCGTGACTGTCACCTTCTATGCTACCAAAAGCCAGGTGTGAAGCAGGTATGACACATGATATTAATGCCCCCTCTTCCCCTCCCGAATGAGTGATCCATAGAGCTGGCCTCATAATAATAGAAGCACAATAAGAGGCAGAGAGCAGCCTGAATGAGTCAGCGTGAGTAGGGGAAAACAACAGGAGAGAACGTCGATAAAGAAAAGGCAAATTTCAAAGAAAGCGCATTTTGGCTGAAACAACATGAAGACGTGGCAGGGTTTTGAAGTCTTGAAGTCCCACAGCGAGATGCCCGAGTTCCAGCTTCACTACATTTTGCACCCCCCTTGACTTTTCATCGTCCTTGACTCAGAAATGTATGCAAACAAGCCCTCGAAAAGAGCACGCCACGGGAAAATGGTCCCCATTCGTTGCCACCGGCAGGCGCAAATTGATTCAGCTGGAAGCCACTAAGGCTGGCACCCTTGTGCCACCTAAAGCCCCTTCATAATTGGAGCTCTGATCTGATCTGAGTTTATGAGATGTAAAAAAAAAAACCCTGAACAAAGGCGGCGGTGGACAAACTTTTTGCCCAAAGTTTTTACATCGCTTTTCAAAAGGTTTGTAAATTGGGTGCAACCGCATTTTGCACCCACAAATAACAAAATAATGACATTCACATATAATTTACAACTGTGTGACCATGACAGGGGCAAAGAGGCTTTATATTCTGACTCGTTGGTGAACAGCATGGCTTTCGAATTTGGTCATACTGGGCGATACAGACGTTCTTCCCCTGCACACACCTTTAGTGAATCTGGCCCTGAATCCCCAATGCTCCGGGGATAATGTTGTGTTGTAGACACAGATCTGTGGCATGGGGGTAGGGAGTGATGGGGGGCAGGTGGATTATCCCTCCTGGGATCAATAGAGAATGGCGTTATCGTTCAATTATGCATCAGAGAATGGCACTATTAATTTTAGCCACAAGGCACGTTTGTTCAGTTCTGTGGGCTTTGTGTAGATTTCTCCACGCTCGAAAAGGCGCAATCACAGCGTAGATTAGCTGTGTAACACATCTATGGTTAGCCCCTTTCCCACAGAATCCCTTAGGCTAAATGTACAACTCTGGCTCATGGTGACTCAATAGTCGTCATCAAGTTGTACGGAGGGTCATTTCTAATGCCGGCAGTTGTCGGGGAAAGAAGAAATGAGAATGTGTCTGAAATCAATTGCACCTCTGACACATACCCTTTTTCCTATCCGCCCCTGAGCCTTTAGCGCACAAAATTACTGCTTTCTGCAACAGAGCCCTCTTCTATTCTCAATAGAACAGAGCCCTTTTTTTCTCACCACATGTTGATCATTCAAAGGGGAGAAGAAGTGAAAAGGAGAATTGCTAAAGGCTTACGGCCCTTTAAGGCCAAGGAAATATCATCCTCTACCCTTTCTGATGCTTTTGAGATGGATGGGACGAGGGATTTGGACCGAGCGACAGCAAAGCGAGATGCTCATGCACGGCTGGACGGATGAGCGCGATTCATCCACCCTTCCACTGGCGGGATGAAAAGTCGTAGTGGTCGTACGGCAGAGGGGGCATTTCCCAGATGAGGTGAAATAAATCTGTTTTACCCCGCCCCCTTCGGCAGGACGTCCAAATCCTCAGTCAAAGAGGGCGATTGTGACACCACCACGCTGGCGTAGCGGTGACTCCGGCCTCCGCGTTGTGGCGTCCTGCCAACATGGCATGAGCGGCTGCAGACAGACATAATAGGGTTTAGCAGCTCACCGGCACGTGATCTTAATACTTTGGGGAGGGAAACAGATCGCTTTCTGTGCTGGCTCGAGGCAGCGGCTGTCATTTTGCCTTGGGGTGGAAATGGTTGGATGGCAATAAAGACGATAAGCTGATGCTCAACCGTCCCTATTCAACCCCTGTTCAGATGATTCCGTACAAGACGGGAGGTGGAAGCAAAAAAACACGTTCTATATCAGCCCAGGTCCAAAAAACCCTTCTGCATACAGCAGGTGCTCAAACACCAGTCGAATGCACGTGAAAGTGGATGGAAAAAATGGTACCAGGAGGCCAATGACATCCCAAAGTAATATAGAATGAATTGCTCAATTAAGTCTAAAACCAGCAGTTTCTTTTCTATGGAGAACCATCACTCAGCTCTGTGATCCATTCTGCGCCTCCAGTTCCCTCAATCCAATGATCTAAATATTCAGCGGGAAATTTGTAGATTGGAAAACTGGATTGGAATTGAAGCCACTCACAAATGGCACCCTGCATGCATTATTCAGCTTTGGGCTCATTTTCATAACTGACTTTATGCAAATTGCTAAGTAATAATTCATATGCATTTAAATAGAGGTCTTTTTTTTTTTTTTTATACATTCAACCACCCACTACTCACGCCGCGCCACGTCCTCTTTAAACCAGATACCTTCCTACGATGTTCTCCCCGGGACGATGCGGCCAATAGCGGAGAGAGATTTGCACATTTGGAATTAGAATAGAGCTGCTCTATCAGCCTGCTAAGAATTAAGATCTTTTTGGGGTGCTGATTATGTTGGGTTTTAACCAGGCTTAGACTGATATGGGCCTTTGAAGGCTGATACCAATACTTTTTATTTTATTTATTTATTTTTTTTTACAGTGAAACAAATTAAATTCTCTTAGAGCTCAGCAGCTCTTTAAGATAGGGAGACCTCTGGGATACATTATGCCTTTAAATGAAGAATTAAATTTACAAATACATTATTGAACAATTAAATGAAGAAATAAAATGTTCAATGAAAATAAAGGTTTTACAGACTTTTTATGTAGCTGTGGTCAGAGAAGAACCTCTACCATATCAGAGGTGGACGACATGACCAGTAGCCGATATTTAACAATATCGGCCCGATATATCAACAAACTGATATATCGGTCTAACTTTAATTTTAACTCCCATTGCAGTGCTTAATTAAAAAGCAACTTGAAACTGTTTGATTGGTGGGAGCAGCGGTTGCGATGGAAGCTGGAAATGTGGTGGTTCATGTCTTTGTGTGCTGCTTTTGCAATCATGTGAATAAATTGTGTTCTTTCTTTTAGGAATGGGGGTGGAATGTGGGGGTGAGTGGATTAAATTCATTGGGAGCATGTAAAGGGATTAATGTTGTAATGAATGTAGTAGATTAATGCAAACGCAGGCAGGGGTTAGGCGTGTGCTCTCATGCCGCCTTCCCTTGCTGTCGGAAATATAATATTTGCTAGTTGAGCGCACAAGAAAGACCCAACGAAGTGGTAAATACTCCTATCAACAACTGATGGCAAAAGTGATGTATTCTATGTTATTTGGCATTCCACATTAATTAATTACGTTAAATACAGAACATTAAATGCAAACTTAAATTAGAATTCAATGTACATTTTAATTTAATTCCCAGTGTCAAAAGATTAATATTTAGATAATTGGATTTGCTCTTAGTGAAGCAGAGCTGAAACAGTGACACTCCTCTATAGAAAATATAAATAATATATATTTGATGTATATCAAAATAAACCAACAGCTAACTAAACTACTGTCAGGGTTACAGGGTACATTTTGTTATTATACATTTTATTATTATTTGCGACCAAAAATAACTTGAATACACTGGCAAGTCGTAGATACCATCTCCGAAGGGGTTAGGGAGTTTACGAGGAGACATGGAAGGCAGCACTAATCAAATCCATGCCTTGTTTTCCTGAGCGCCAAGCGGCCTCAAGCTATACGCAGTTAGACAGAATAAGACCGGATAGTAGTCAAAATAAAAGCTTAAATTTGTCTATAAAAATCCTGAAAATATTATTGTATTGTGGTGGAAGAGTAAATCTGAGGCAAAAAAACCTCGATGAATTAAATACAAAAAAACACACTGCAGATCTACATCTAAAAATGTCTGTTCTAACCCATAGCAGTGGCAAAATTTCAAATCAGTCAGAATAAGCCACCAGCGAAATGCTCTGTGATTAATAATATTCAGGCATAAATCTTTGTTAGGGCAAATTTACAGCATATATCATACTGAGTAATATTGAACCAATGTAAACTAGATGAAGGACTTTTAAAATTGCTTGCATTAATGCTATAAGTTATAAGTATAATGTTTTTGCCTATATTGGTGGATGTTTGCTTTACGATGATCCCTGACTGGCACTCATAGTTTACCTACATTTTATTTACCGCTACATCACTGCCTGTATGGCTATTAACATATGCTGTGAAAAGGACAGCAACTGTTTTTTCATCTACTACAGATTCCTTCTTAAATGTATTCTTTACTCTCTACTTTTGGTGCTTTGTAGCACTCAAAAACACATTCACCACTGTGAGTTTTATGTTGAAAGTTGTGACCGGAAGTGGAATTTGTTATTCAGTCTGGCTTGACGCTGCTAGGAATCAGAAAGGGAGGCAGAGGAGGAATACGGTGAGGCAAGGGAGGACGGTCGGCGCTACCGAGGGTCACAGGGATGTACAGTAAACACAGGCAGAAAAATGCCCAAATATCACCGGCAAAATGTGGACGTTTAATTGTTTTTCTTTCTTTTCTGCTGCTGAACGGCATACTGGAAAGAGCCAGCGGAGACACTGGAGAACAAGGTAACAAAAAGAGCCGACGTGCCGTAAAAACTTCTCTCTTTGATTATCTACCAGTTGCGCGTAGAAACACTGGGCCGTCACTGATAAACACGAATATTATTCAGAGGTATATTGTGTGTCTGTTAATGTAATATTTGAGCTTTTTAATCGAAGCAGGGAAATGTTTCGGTGTAATTGCAGCATTGAAACTTTCCCTAGATTGGCTAGTCCCGATGCGTTGCGTCTTCAGTGGTGAGACGACACGCTAAACTCCCTTCAAAAGTCTGACAATTTAACGCTGCCTTGCTTTTCGACAAAGCGACATACCTGCTATAAGACGATTTAATGCCTGCCTCGAAACGCTACGATCCACTCTTCAATTCGGCATACACACAACACACCAAGCAGTAGTTACTTCAATAAAAGTTAAACTTTTATAACTGGTTCGCCTGTTATTCCCACGATCTCCTTCCGCCAAAATACACCGTTGTGGGTGGTAGCAAGTAATGCGGCCAATTTTTTAAAGTTGAGAGTTTGTTGAATTAAAGTGCTGGGTGGTGGATCATATATACGCCGAATTTACCAGACGACCTTAAACATTTGTTTAAACGCATGAATCACGTTTCACAAATTGGGTACATTTACCTATAAGGAAGGCATCGTTGATATGCCAGATTTTTGAATGGAGTGTTTGGCTTGTTTGGTCTCTATGCAAGACCCAACGGCACGGCAACGGAGCGGCATTCCTCTTTGTGAATCACATTTTTTCTTGATTTTAAAATAGCACCCCCCTTCCAGATTAAAGACCAAATGAATGTATTCAACAGATAACGGAAAAATTGACTGTATTTATTTATTCATTTTTTAAATTTTTTTCGTTACTATTTTTTTCCCTCAGACTGCAGAATCACGTCTGACTTCCCTGTTGTGTTGTCCATAAAAGGCAGAGTATTAAGAGCAACATCTGAGTTGTGCAGTACAGCAAACTAGTACAGTAGCCAAGTTTTTTTCCCCTTGTCACAGCTATGCCAGTTAACTCACAGAGAGTGAATTCATTTTTTATTTCCTTTTTAAATCACTTTCCCCACCCTCAGTGAAACAGCCTTAATGAAAATTGCTGATGGGAGTTTCTCGAAAGCTTCAATGTTAGGGGCCTGTCTAATTACTTGGCTTGGACTCCCGCACTCTATATCTGAAATGACCCGAAATTAACTATAAAACTTTAATTGAATGTATTCAGAAATGTCCCATTCTCAGCAAACCAGTTAAAATTAAAGTTGGCTGATGACTGCTGGTATGAAGAGCTCATCCCTGACCGGTGTCATGTGGATTTAACTGCCCCGTGGCATAAAAAAACCCCAACCTACTCAAACAATGGCCACTATTCATAGAAAGCTTTCTGGAAGAAATCTGCCAGTTAATGTAGTAAACAACCCATGCATGCTTTGGTTTCTATATGAACCTCATCCCTACAAAACACAACTCTAGCTTAACATGATTTTTCATGTTTTTAGAAGATGCCAGAACTAGGATGCATGGAATCACAGTAAGGTCATGTGATACTTGATCGATCCATGTGGGGAAATTCTCTCAATTTATTTACTTTATTGGCATGACAGTGTGAATTTTCAAAAACCTTTTCAAAAATTTTCAAAAAATTGAGAACATGTTTTCCCATGCCCTCCACCACAAGGAGGTCAGAGGTTAGGGTCTGGAGCTGGTAGGGATTTGGCGTCTTGCTCAAGGACACTTCAGCAGGGTGGGGGGTTTGAACCGGGGGTCTTCTGGCTGGTCACAAGGACAGGAAATGTAGGATGAACATCCTGCATGACCTCTGACCCTGGGGCTCACGACAGTCTGGGGTCAGGCCTGGTCTTACGGTACTTGTGGAGAAAGAGTGACCACTTTGCTTTGCGTCGCTCTGTTAAGGTCATCGCTTGTGGGCGTAACTGATCTGATCTGATTTTTAATCTATGGAATAACATTAGACATTGATTTTTTTTTTTTGCAGAGGTTTGTGTGGTGTCGGTATTTTCTTCTGCTGCTGGTTGCATGTTGGCAACATTTTCTACTGCTTCAGGCTTGGTTGTGTTCATTTTTCCCCCCAGAATGTGCGATCATCGGCTCCCACCAATCACCTACGGTGGCCCATGGGGGACAGTAGTCACATTCAGGAGTGAATATTTCCCAGCTTGACTAAACATGTGAACAGGGTGAAATGGGGGCATTTTTTGCCTCCTGATTTGTAATTTCAGAGGGATGTTTCAAGGGCATTTTACCACAAAATATAATCCGTCTGGACTTGTATGTATGCTTTACTGGAGTGAGGTAGCTAGCTACGTGGCTATTTGGATGTGATGGGATAATAACTCTCTCTTCCATCTTCCAATCAAAGAGTAAGTGGCACTAGGTACAAAAATGTAATAATTTGCAAAATATTAAACTACATGGACATCATGGGTCTGGTTTGCCTCGCCGTCCATCTGATCGCGCCACGCGCATGCGGTTACTCGCTTCTCATAGGCCACGATTGGAGGCCAACTGTTTGCATTGTGAAATCGTGTCTGGTGTGCAGCTGGCTTTATGTTTAGAGTGTGACTGAGGCCTGACAACGGGGATTAGGGTTGGATCTCTTCACCCTTTATCTCACAACAAGCCCTTAACCTCACAGAAGACGCGTTTTTTTCCCCTCCTTCTCTGATCCAACTGAGATTAACAGGGCAAGCCAAAGGTGACGAGGGAGAAAAGTACCCCCGTCGACTCCGACCCCGTCCCAGTTACTTTGATGGAAATGGTAATATGATCAGGAGAAAAGATGGATTCAGTCATTGGAAGCAAAAATTCTACTTTCAGAAAGGCGTTCATTGGTGTTTTCCCTATTTTCATATAAATTACATCCATTTAATACTACTTAGTATGATCTATACGATGAATTTATGTCATCCTAGGTGGTACACTCTATTGCGCAAATAAAAAGTTGGGTAAACTGAGGCGACTCCACTACATCCCTGCCCTTTCTCGATAGCCCCCCTCTTTTGTTAGGCTCGGAAAAGTAAAGCACCGCAGAGGCAATACATCTCACACCAAAAAATGGCCGGAAACAAAATTTAATGCAAACCTTGTCCAGCACTTTGGGGGGAGAGATAAACAAAGCAGTCTGATCCCACAAATCCAACAGTTCCAACTCCTGTATTCCATTACAGTCTTGCGCCTGAAAGGGGGGGAGGGGTGTTTAGCCGGGGACTGTCAAAAAAAGCACAATTCAATTTTGCTCTCCTCTCTCTCAGGCCTTAAGCGATGCATTTGAATCAGGAACTCTGATATTATCAAACGGCTCCACGCGCCACCCTCTCGGAGAGCCGGAGTCCACATCAATTCTCGCTTTTCTACTTCTTTTGTCAACCTACAACTGCTTTCCACATTCTGGCGTTGGTTGAGCGAACTCACACACTGTCTCGCTAGCAAAGTGAATTGACGGACAGATTCTTTTGAAAACTTTTCCACCGGCTTTTCTCAGTGGGCAACATATTTTACCTTGGTAAAGTGGGTGGGAGTCTTAATTAACTTTCAGTGTTTATTTTGGCTTGCCTGGAAAGCCTTGAAGGCGGGGTTTGCATTATTGACGTGATTTCAGTCAGTCACAGAAGCATTTCAAAGGATTTCAGATCACTGGCAGTCTGCGGTATACCAGTTTAATAGTATATACCGGGATAGCTTTGTGCCGTGATATGAATTTTGTGTTTTTCTTCCTCAGATTTCTGGCTTGATTTCTTCATACTGTTAAAAAGTCTTCATAACTAAGCATCTGGCGTGCTTATCTTTGTCAGCTGAGACGCTTCATCCACGAAAAAAAAACATTCTCTGGTATGCTTTCCCAGCATGCACCATGCCAACACCTTAAGTCTTTTTAAGCAAAGGCATACACTGCTACTGATGCCGTTGTTAAGCATTATAAACTCATTTTGAAGACTTTGAGGATTTGACCGGCTCCATTTCGGAGGTTTTCCGACTAACCTGTGCACTATAAAATGATTGTTGAAATGCAGCAGGAGCTCACAGATTTAGAAGACCTCTCTGAATTGGCAATTCCTTTTTTGTGAGTAGGCGATTTCTTGAACGTTTCAATAAATGAGGCAGAGGAACCAGAATCTAGGCCTATACCAAGCAGGTATAGGCCTAAATCCAATGCAGAAGTGCACTAGAGTAATCAGCTGAGGTGAAAGTCTCTAGCTATTATCCTCAATTAGTAATCTTGAAATTAATCAGTTATTAAAACGAGCGTGATCGAAACGTCAATAGCCACCACCCTGAAAACTGTCACCGTTGCTGAAAAATCAATTAAATCTTAATCTGATCAGTAGGTGTAATTAATGTGCAGTAAGTCAATTTTAATTGACTTACTGCATTTCATTACAGTGCATTTTTTTGTTTGTCATTGTGTATGTGTGTGTGTGTACTGTCAATAAACAAGTACCGGTAGTTGCAAAATGTGGACAGCATTGTGACGTGGTTATTGAATGATGCTGCCTTTCCGATAGGCTTGTAGATTTATGACGACATAGCCTGGTGTCCTCTGTAGTCACCATTTGATGTCATCTTTTGACATCTGAGTCGGGTTTCTGTTTGAGTGCTCACCCTGGATTATAACCCAAAGGATTGTACCGTCAAATCCTGCGTATTGCCACTCTCACAATCTCAGATATATCATCGAGAGGTAAAAAAAACCCCACCCCCCTCCAAACTCTAATGCACTTTTGCTCAGCTGGGATTCAAATAACTCCGTGCTCAGCAGTTTCACCCACAATATCTGCCTGCAACACGGCCCATTTACCAAGCGCTGAGCCCAGCCTGTCGAAAGCCCGCCGGGCCATGCGCTTTTGCAATGCAAGGCCTGTTCTCCGAGCCTCAGAGGAATCCGTATGGGGATGATTGGAGAACTCTTGAAAGTGTGGGCTGTGTTTCCTTGGTGGGAGGGGCAGGGGGGGCCTGGCTGGCTCAACCTCTGATTAGACAAACTTTCTGTAGCAACACGTTCACCTAATTCAACACTGCCTCATTTTCGAACTACAAACACCGGGCGGGTTCGACAGAAAGGTTGCGCCTTCTGAGATTTTTTAATTTTTTTTCCCTCCCCCATTTGAAATGCAACAAGGCTGCGTCGCTGTTATTTTGCGACGCCCACAAACATACTGCGGAGAGGCCTTTCCGGGCCACTGTGTGGGCTCATTATTCATCTGTGTTATGTTTATGCTTTGCGTGTCGATGATGTGTAGGTGGAGGGGTTCAAGAGAGCGCTCTGTTGCTGAAAGCTTCCCATTAGGATCCAACACCATCAGTCCCCCATGCCAGGATATAATGGAAATTAGCTCTGTATTCTTACAGTACAAAAACAGAGTTTCTAACCCCTTTTTATGATGAACTGAGAACCAACCCCCTCTTACACAACAGATAATTGAATTGCCTTTTTTTGTGTGTCAGATGCTATTTAAGCAATTATGTAACTTAAGGTGGAAATTTTCTTTTCCCAGACTGCCAAATTTGGAATAAAGTCATGCGCTCAATAGTCTCGCAACTGCATCTTAAAAGTGGTGACGCTCAAGATCTTGGTCTGTTTTTATTTTGTCTCCATCTTTGCTGCTGGTGATTCGGCACTACACTTCACAGAAATCACTTGTCAACTAAACAGTGTGGCCAGTACTTTTTTCCCCTTGGATTTCCTGTTTATAGAGTTTGAGTTTCTGTAGGTGGTGCTCTTTTCTTTGTGTTCAGCCACGGTGGCTATCGCTGCTCATGCTAACTACCCGGTTCTTCTCTTTATTACAAACAAACTGCTGTTGCTGCTGCCGTAACACAAAATTGTGTTTCATGTTACAGACTGTAGCTGGCGGAAGTACCTTGCTTTGGTTTGTACGTTGGCTTGACTTGCGTTGTGATTGACAGAAGGCGGGTCCTAACGTGGCTGCAGAGAATGTTAGCTATTGGTTGAAAGATTTATTTTGGAGAGGAAAAAGCAGAAGCTACATTTTGGTGGGAGGTTATATCATTTGTTAAAGCAAAGTAATAGCCTGTCGTACACAGGGGTACTGTAACGTAACAGAATAGTCAATATGTGTGATATTGGTGGTATTGGTGTTCTGATGCAACTTTACAAAACTCAATTGTCTGCTTCTTCACAGTGATGGATTACCTTTACTGACTGAATTAGAGCTCCATAGAGTTGTTTTGTACACCGATTGGACTTGAATGGGAGCAAATGAGCCTGAGAGGTATGGCCAAACTGAGTTAAATATGTCTTTAAATGCGGCGTACGCATGTAAAAACCCTCAGAATTAACATTACGTGGCTGGAAAAAGTAAAGAATGCAAGAAAATCCAACAAAGCTGGAATAGTCCTTTTTAATAAATGACAAGTAGACTAATGTATAGCCTGACCACTTCCTCGGAGAGTCAGCTGACGCTAAGATAATAAGATCACAAAGAAGTGCGACGATCTCCGTTCATTATATAAGCAACTAGGTAGGTTACTTCCGGTAGGCTACTTTCAGTCTTCGCAATCCAATGACATGTTTTGAAAATGTTGTTTTATGTAAAGGCAGCGATGGGAATGATGTTATTTTCTCACCTGGTGTTAAAATCAAGGCCCACTGCCAGGGAAAAAAAATCTTTTTCAGGGGAAACAAATTTTGGCCCAATCCAGGGAACCAGGATGATTTAAACCGTAAGGGTAAAAGCTTTCGTGACCTCAGTTGAATCGCAATCGCGTCCTATCGATCAGTAAAATGGACATTTATTTATATGAAAATGTTGCGGATTATTACATAAAGCTTTTCATTGCAGGGAAATGTGCACCCTAGTATTGAATGTGGTTATTATTCTCTCCCTCTCCCTCTCTCCCCCCCTCCGGGTGTGAGGAAAGGTGTACAGAGCAGTGTGTTCCCTTTAACAGTCATCAGCGTGGAGACAGAAAACCACTTACCCCTTGGAGAACACTTTGACCGATGCGTCTCGCCACCTCCGTCCTGTGGAAATAACAGAAGGAAGCGACGAAGAGAAACCAATGCGCCGAGCACCTCATTAAGATCGGGATGATGATGAAGAGGTGGGTGAAGCTGAAGGGGGGGATTTGAGGATGTAGGAGATAGAAGAGGAGATTAGAGTGGTGTAGAGGAACCAACCGAGTCAAGGAATAAAGGGAAGGAGGGGGTGGCACTCCAACACCTACTCGCAGAGAGCGATAGTTCACCATTGCCTGGTCCAACTGCCTACATCTGCCACGGGGTGTTTTTCAAACCTGTAGTCCGTTACGAGTCGATTCCTTCGCTATTGTAGGGTTAGCATGTAAAAACCTACTATCAGGGATGGTACCTGCTTTTCTGGAAGTGGTGGTGCGTAGAAGAAGGCAGCATCAATCCATAGGTTAGAGCACTCTTGTTTTACTTTTTATAGCTGCACGGGCAACCACAGTGTAATACAAAAATGACAATGAAACAAAATGGTACAGCCTGAACATACCCGACCAGAGATGTTAAAGGTCCCCCTACCACCAGCAAAAAGCTCTGCCATTGTCCAAATCCTAGGCTGAAATACTGTGTAGAAGACCTCATTATCATTAGCTGCGGGGGAGCCTGAATTAATAGGCAAATAACATTTCATACATATATTGGCCTGGCTTCACAGTCTCTTCACGAAGTCACCATGAAATACACAATCAACAAAGCTCAACTACCATGATAGGGAGACAAAAGAAAATAAACTACATAAATAAACCCATTCTACCCCCCCCTCCCAATTCAGCCCACATGGTAAAATCCAATGAGACCAATCAGCGGCAGCATCCACACAATGGTCCTCATTCACCAAACGTGCGTACGATCAGATTTGATCGTATAACGTTAGTACAAACGTTTCTACGGACATAGTCGGATTCATCATTTTGTTTGTACCTGAATTTGTTCGCTTGGTACGATCAAATCCTATGTCTGCTTGGAAACATGTGGAAATGTGTTTGTGTGTTTGGAAACATGCGGGAAGGCTCTTAGAATGGATTATTGTTTATGAAAAATCAATTGCAGTAGTGCCAAACCTCAACAACAACAAGATGTTTTAGTGGCCTTGTAGAAAAAAAAGACCTAATAGACTGAAATGGCGTATTTGCCAAACTGTCCTCATTCATAACAATACAAGATTATCTAACTTGTAATGGGTTGATCACATGGACTGAACACCTTACAAATACAATTACAGTCCTACCATCTGATGAAGATGCAGCCTGGATTTGATGTTGTCCAATGCCGACTGGACACTGACAGTGAGGTCTCTCCTATTATTGATTGATCCTCTGATCCATGTCGGATAGCGGCTCAGTGCGCTGCCGTACTCCTGTGGCTGATAATACGCGTCTACTCCTTGTACTTTTTTGCAATCTAGTTTCATGTCAAACTGTTTCTTTTTCTTTACCTCACAACGGTGTGTTTCTGCTGAAACAGCATTGACAGCGTTAATAATTTATTGCCATGCTTTAATTTTATCAGTTCTTGTGACTCCGCTGCTGACAAATTTACGAATAATTTACGAAAACATTCGTGAATGAGGCCCAATGATCCTAAGCGTGTAGGTTTCATTTCATCTTTGGGGGAACGCACTCTGGATCAAATCCTTACAAACAAAGTCAAACAATTAACCTCATTTTTTTACATACAGTACTGTGCAAAAGTCTTCGGCAACCTAGACTTCTTTATATACATTTTGTCTTAGATGTTTTTGTTTTTTTTCTGCATTAGTGTACTGAAGAGGTGGGTCCTGTTCCTTATCTTAATCCATTTACTCAAGGGAGGAAATTTCCCTCTTGGCTCAAGGATCCGTTGAGTAATCTCACCACTCCTAAATCTCAGAGAGCTGAGTCATCCCAGACATCAGTGAATGTATCGCCACAAAATATCAGTATTGGCCTTCAGAGCCTCCTTCTCATGTTCCGTGACGCTGAAGATTGGGGTGAAAGGGTGTGTGAGAGAGAGAGAGAGGACACGGAAATAGAATGGCAGCCATGCTGAACTTAACAGAGGTTTAACAGCAGTCCTACACCTGCTGCACTATTTGTCATAGAGGTGTAGAGATGTTACTGTGCTGCTGCAGAACTGGCTCAGGCTGGCCTACATTTACGACTGCCCTTTTGAGGTCCAATGTTGTGTACATCGATGTTTTGCAATGTAGACATGGATTATCCAGTGTTAGACAGCTCAAAAAGTAACAAAAGGTTTGATAAAAAAGATATCACATTTTGTTAGATAATTAGACCTGGTAGCTGCAAATAACCTGCTTGAAGCACCAGAAAGTAAGGCTTTACCTGTCAGAAAATTTCAAGAAATTTGAAATTTTAATTTCAAAATGTCATGGAAGTTGCGACTCACAGAATAACAAATACTTTTCAGTGACTGTCTAAATGTTCTGGTGCTCGCTGTGTCCAATGTGGTGACGTGCTCCTCTCCCTCTGATTTCAGTTCAGGGGGAGGGCACATCTAGCTGGACTACATTTTACACATTCTTCTAGACTGGGAACATGTACATCCAAACATTCAAACACTCTGGCTGCTAGTCGTTTGACATGAAGCATAACTGGTCTACAACATGTAGGCCTTTGGGTTATGCAACACTCTATATGTGGCAGACTTAGACCGCTATATGGGTAGTAGTAGTAGCAGTGCTAGTAATAGCAACAGAAGTAGTAGCAGTAGTAATAGTAGTAGCAGTAGTATTAGTAGCAGTAGTAGTAGCAGTAGTATTAGTAGCAGTAGTAATAGCAGTAGTAGTAGTAACAATAATAGTAGTAATAGTAGTAGCAGTAGTAGTAGTAATAGTAGAAGTAGTAGTAATAATAATACTAATAGTAGTAGCAGCACCAGTTGCAGTAGCAGTAGTAGTAGTAGTAGTAAATGTTGGATATGAAAATGGTCAGATATTGAATATTGGCACAAAATATCAACAATCAGCAGCTTCAATCCAAAAATATCAGTATGAGTATCGGCCTTGAAAAGCCCATATCTGTCGAACCATAGTTGCAGGCCTGCGTATTTCATATAGTGATTTCATATAGGATTCATTCATGTTACATATGAGAATACACATCCACACACACACACACACACACAAACTTTGATGAACATGACACACTTCCTTCACACCTGGCTTCAAGCTGGAGCTTGGCCGCTGTGTGTTCTGTGGTTTCATCACGTGGTATTGCTGTACAAACTGAGAGCATGTACAGGCCTAGCTTTGCCATGAGCTAATCTTCTAACAGTTGATGAAGAAACTGAGGAAGTACTCTCTCCGTGTGACACCAACTGTATCAGTGCCTATGCGGGGTGTTGGCCTACACCCAAACATTTACCAATCAAACCATCATGTACATCAAGGGCCCCCCCCAAATAGACCCATATTAAGTCCAGCAGTTTTTTGTTGTTTCTGATTACACACTCATTGGGATAATTTTGAGTGAATTAAATTATAGGTATATATTATTAGGTATATATTTTGTTGGGGACCACCTGGAGGCCCGTCAAGGAGCCCTGAAATGCCCTCAAGGAGCTCTGGAACATTTTTCTGTTGTATAGAATAAGCACAGTGACTCCTACACATACTCTGTGATGGGCCCCAAAGGAATTGATGCCTACCAAGAACAAAAACATGTTGATACTGGTTGGTGTATAATACAACTTGGATGGCACATAAACAGTGTGACAGGTAGGTAGGCCACTATGCAAGCCAGGGCTAGGGGATTGGAAGCACATGCTGACTGCTACATGAGTCATGCCAGTGGAATTATAGGAACTGCTGCAGTGCCAAGACCAAAAGCTGTTGACCTGACAGCTAGAAGACTAACTTGCTCTTATACTAAGTCAATGTAAATCCTACTGGTCTCCAATAGGGGTCGATCGAGGTCAATGACCCTTTTTTGACTCATTTGACTGTTTTCAAATGTCACCAGAAATTACATTACATTACAGTCATTTAGCAGACGCTTTTATCCAAAGCGACTTACAATAAGTGCATTCAACATAGGTATTGCATAATTTGTATTGCATTTATTTTATTTTATTTGAAGTGCATAATTTGAATTTGTATTACACCATTACAGGAAAAATCCACCCTAAAATATTTTAATGTGGTTATATTACAGCTATTGGTGATGTAGGTCACATTTCTGGGCCTGTTTTGTTATTTATTTGTTTTTTATTTTTCTTATTCCTGTGGATAACTGGCCAAACGTAGACAACGTGACGTCACATTGAGATATTTCCAGCAGCTATAATTTTATAATAGAAATGTTTCATTGATCTAAAACATCAACAATAAATGTCAGATTTTGGTATCAGCCCAAAGAGCAAGTGCTTCTTTCTAGACCGACGTTCAACATTCATACAGGGAGAAATCCATCGGAGAAGAGGAGAGAGACCAATTTCTCCACCCACAGCAGCCAAGATAAACCAGAATGCAATGCAGCAACAAGACATGTCACGTTTAGAGTAAGGGGCACGACTCTGACTTTTTCTGGACTGGAAAAACTTGCTCTTACCATTACTATCAATGTGACTCTCTCCACCTACACATATAACCCACGGCTGAATGCCACAAGTTAACACCCCTTGTCTGGGGCTTGTCAACAGGTATTCTGGGAAATCACTGACTTAGAAGTAGAAGTAGACAAGATGAGTTTTATATAGAAATATGCAAGTATGGAGAATATGACCCGGTACTGAGCAAAATATGTATTATATTTCAGACTGGAAGGAAATTGATTAAATGATTGATGTCACATTAATTGAATTATCTGGCATTTGTCATTTTTTGCTATGGCAATAAATACTTCTGTATTGCATACCAACAAAGCATCTTTCATGGCGTCATCAGAGGACAGTGATGCTGTGATGCTGCTGCTGCTGATGACAACAGCATCAGTTTTGTTACCGTGTACCACGAACCTTCCTCCCAGAGAATATCTTCCACAGATCTTTCCAACACCCAAGTTATTCCCCCTGGATGCCCCACTTATTAGCATGCCGTGCCGCATGACAGTAATTATGTGGAGTCCGTATAAAGGCAGACGCGGAAGTAGCGGGGTTTAGGTGTGTTCTGCAGAACTGAACTATATGGAGCTGTATCAAAGAGAGCGTCACCACATTTTGCTCAAACTCGTAATAAACTGCGTAGTAAACATATTAAGTACAGTTTCTGACAAGGTACGTCCTTCTGGACCGTTTAGACAGCAGTTTAGCCCCGCCACGCCAAACGCCATTCAGATCTGTCAATTTAATGCTTCCTTGTGTTTCGGTTATGGCATATGCCATATGGCATATATAGAACACGACTTTCGATATTTATGCTAGGAGCCACAGGTGAATTCGGCACCGAAGTTGTAGTAATCTCAACTTTATCAAATTGGTCACTGTTAGCGTCCACCGTTCGCGGTGCATTGTGGTGAAATGATAACGTGGGAATAATGAGCAAAGCAATGATAAAAAAAAGTGTCATTTTATTGGAATATGCACTGGTTGGTGTATCGGGTATATGCCGAATTAAAGAGTGGAACCTAATGATTCGTCAAAGGTCTTAAGTCAAGTTAACGAGTTATGTGCCTTTGCCATTAAGCAAGGAAGCATTAAATTGACAGATTTTTAATGGAGTTTGGCACAAGGATCTCTTCCCCATACGGCATGTATCAGGGCCATCAGTCACCTTGTCACTTCGAAATGGGACAGCAAGATAGCACTAGAAAACGACAAATATTTCCCCGAAACTCCACAGTTATTGACTATATTATCTAGAAGCGTTATAACAAGATACTTACCATTTATTTGTGCACTCTATCATCAGTTCTTGATAAGACGCAGCGAACTGAAACTTGGAGGCTTTCTTTCCGACCCGCTGGAGCCGCTTCCACACCGAAGTCATGGTCGAAGGGTGTCAACTTATTTTCTCAAAGACGCAATAAACCGACATTAATAAAAAGAAAGTCTGAATCCCCGCCCTCTGTCTCGCCTCCGGGACTTTGCCAGGGAAAGGAAATGAGAAATTCCACCGGTCTTATGACAGCTTCTCTCTGAGACCCCAGCGATTAGTGAGCTGCCGCTGCCTTTGCATCATGTTCCCTAATGGCCACAGACCAGCAGCAAAACAAACGCACGCCGTCGGTTACACCACGGTCAAGTCAGCTAGGATAAACAATACGACTTCTGGTTGTGACTTTCAAAATAAATCCCTCATTGACGAACATGTTTTTTTGTGTAATGCAATGTACAAACATGGAATTAAAGAAAGCCTTTAACGAGGAGTCTAATAATATCTCAGTCTCTACATCTAATAATTCATCACATTGATAATATCTTATTCGACATCAGTCAGAAATTTTAAGCAGGCTTTTAAGTTTTGGTATGGTAGTACATGGAAAAGGAAATACATTGTACCAAAGTGAAATATAGACTATATATTGGAATCTGTAGTGGGGGTAAGTTTGTAAATGTAGATGCATGTTATTTTCTCACCACTAACAAAAGAAAACAAAATTCAAAAATATCGTTTTCACAGTATAATGATTTTTCTGTTCATCAACATTTGCTTTTTATTTCAGAAGTGCCGAAACGTTACATTTTTATTTTGAAGGCAACACCTCCTAGCTTCCGGTTGTATCCTGCCTCTGGCTGGCTGTGATGCTTCAACTAAAGAAAGTGAAACTTACAAAAAAGAATTACAGGAATCCTAGAAGGATTCTACACAAATATCACAACAAAACTATAAGTCCCTATAGTGATATCATAGGAGATTAAAAAAAAGTACCATTAAGTGTGATAAGATCACTATAGAATCACTTTTCAGTACCACTTACACACTATATTATAGTAAAATAATATAATATTATATATTATAGTAGTATATTATTGTCATATCAAAGAAAATTAAAATACCACAAAGCACAATAAGGTCACTATAAACTCACTGTTGAGTATCACAGGAGATTATATACCATGACGTCACTACAAACTCTATTGGAATATAAAAGTGATTTTTTTGCTTGGACTAGGTTATTGATTAGGTATAAGACATAATATAGACATAATTTATGTATTAGCCATATATTAGGCAAATGTGTCTTCCTTGGTGGGTTGTTATGCAACAGATGTAGGCCTGCCATTAGGTGAGGCCTATGCAAATAGTCTTAAGACCAGCCAAACAATGATTATTGAGTTCCCATGAAGCTATGTTGAGGGGTATTTCATCAAGCAAATACAAAATCAAAATTACCAGCAAGGCCTGTGAGGGGAAATTTGCCCTGGTAATGAGTGTCCCTCAGTTGCAGGGACTTTTCCAGTTTACCCCCCAGCCTATTTATAATCTGTTGCCGACACACACAGCAGCTGGGAATACATACACTGTAGCCTCTGAGAACACACAGCACAGAAATAAACTCCCTATCCAGACATACATGCAGGGAGTGATGAGATTCACTTGTGTATAAATTAACTATATTCATGTTATTAGTATCATCTCGTTATTATCGTTATTATCAGTTAATGGCACAAAGCAAATGGAGGGTAATTCACTGGCTTTCTAATGCCAGTCCTATTCCTATAAGGACTTATAATACTTGTTTTAACTAGGTTGTGTCTTATTGCTTTTATTATTATTATTATTATTATTATTATTATTATTTTACTTCATTGTTTTCTAATTTTTAATCAATTAGTATTCAATAAGTATTGAATTGATTTGTTTTATTTTTCCTCTACATGTTTTTATTTTATTTTATTTTATTTTATTTTATTTTATTTATTATCTTTTTAATTTAATCTCTTTTTTACCCACTGTAAAGCACTTTGTGCCTTGTGCTATATAAATGAAGTTATTATCAAGTTATTATTATTATAATTCACAACATTAACATTAACTAAGAGGAAAGCTCTTAGTTATACCCATAATATCTTGCATTTTACATCATTTCCCGTAGTTGATACAATTACATTTTCACTTGAGATGCATTTTCAGAGGTGGACGCCACTGACTGCATCAGATCTGATTTGTACTAAAATGTCAGTATTGGCAGTGTAACCATAGAATATACTGCACTGCTGTAGTCCAGTCTCCATCTGTTGCTGAGTGACGCGTCCAGTTCCCCACCCATTCCTTGGGGTTTCCATTATATGGACAACACCTCCTCTGTCTATGTATTCACATCCTCCCTCTCTCCCAGCAGTTTTCCTGAGCAGTCACATTGGGAAGCAGCTGGATTCGGCTGGGAAAAAAAT
>CABFOQ010052430.1:0-21110 GCA_900660455.1 Gephyroberyx darwinii
TGGTCACCAAAGAAAGGTTTGGAGATGCCAAAAAATGGTGCTCATATTTTATTTCTCAAGGAGTGTGTTGGGTCTGTTTTATTTTCCTGATGTATAATTCACAAACAAACCCACCCTACTGATTGGTTTTGTCCATACCCCATGCATACAGTATCACATAAGGTCACTGATATCAACCTTTTTGATAGTTGCTCTCTCCACTACCACTAGCCTTAGTTTTCAGAGGTAACCCGTATGCTCATATGGTATGTTCTTTTTTTTTTGTACAGGCATCTGGGTTTGGTCAAGGAGGACCGCTCTATCTGTGGCTTGAGTCCAGATGAGTTTGGGGACTAGCAATACTGAGTAAGCAAGGTGACTTAGGTATTTAGAGTTCCACAGTAATATCCCAACTCCCACAACCTTTAAATCAGACAGCTTGACCTTCTGGGCCAATGAATGTTGAATGTTCTCCCCCACTTCCCTTTGGTTGTGTAGACTGTGTGTTTTCACAGAAGCAAGATAAATAGGAAAGTTTGGCCCTTCATTCTGTGTCATTTAGTTAGAAGTGGCTGCTTTTTAGAGGGAAAAGTGAAAATGTGTTCTTTCTGTGGGGTAAAAAGGCAACACATATTGTCTTGTATTCTGTGATAGATCAGATTGTGGTTGCTTCCATGGCACCGTCTCTACCCAGCTCAAAAACAGTGTAAGGGTCCCTGGCCAACTCTCTTCCACAGAAATATTTATTTTTCCATTGTATTATACTTTTCAATTACTTAATTAATAGTGACAAGGAAAATGAAATATTTGCACATTATCCATGTGGCAGCTGAGTAATAAAGATATTGGTTAGCAGACAAACCACAAGAGAAATAAGACACTTCATGCTTTTTATGTAAGAATGTTTGAACTGTGCCAGCACACTGTCAATTCAGTCTTGAGTTCAAACTAGCTAGATCCCTCCAACAACCCATATCTAATAGTAGAAATTTAAGCAAAGAGCATCATCTGATTAGTACTGCTAATTCCTGATTTTCTTTGGATAATACAACATTAACAATCATGCTTCATGGAAGAACCGTTTGTTCTAGTGTGTTGTGCCATTTTTTTTACTTTTTGCATCACTGATCTGAGGACTCTGTTAGCCGGGGTCAACAATGGATAGATCAACTGCACCACAGTTGACAGTATACACAGTAGCATTTGACATGATACACTAGCATGTTTGTGTCATACTATCACAGTGTCTAAGACTTCCTAGGCTCTGCCTAGTCTCTTAATCACTGATTCCTGACCAATCTTTCTGTTGCTGAAATCTACCCTAGTGAGTCAGAGCTCATTTAGGTCCCACTATGAGGTGTTTCTCTAGCAAGGTATTGATCTCTTGTTGGACCAATATTTACTTAAAGCTCATGCACTAGAAGTATTTGTTTGGTAAATAATTTGAATTCAATCAGTGGCAGTTGGAGTCCAGACCGCTGAGCAGGGGCCTGACAGTCATCCAATATCAGCAAATGTGACCTGCAAAGGCAGAATTCAAAACCGGGTGCTCTAATCTGAACAACCTCATCTTCACTGACTGAGTGGTCACCTACATCAAAGAGGCTTCCTGGAGGTTTTTTTTTGTCTTTTTGGCTAAAGAGTTTGGTTAGGGTCAGGATCTCAGAGATAAACAAAAATCTATGTATTTTGGTTGCTCTGAAGCAGCATTAACTGGTGTCTTGAAACTATTCTGATTGAGTGTGAGAAAACTATGATTCTTATTTTCATATAGTAGATGACTCTTAGGCTTGCCTCTAAGCATCAGATTAGTTGATGGCAAATACAACAATAACATTCTAGGTGGAATAAATTTGTGTCTTTTTTACACAATGTTTTGATTGTATGTGTTTTTTTTAAATAAAGAAGTGGATTTCTCCTAAAATGAAATTCCGTGGTTGTGTTTCTGTCACATATTTTATGGGAAAATATTTTCCATGTCAGGAACAAAATAGCTGAAAGAATATCTACAGATTTGATGTGTTTCTTCGGTCAGGAGGTAGAGCTGTGTACATTTTTCCCCAGGTACAGTTCTGGCCAAGAATATTGGCACCCTTGGCATTTTATGACAATAATGTACAATATCTTCAGTCTTCACATATTCATCTGTTTTATTTAACAGCACACTATCAAACAATATGAATACAAATATAAAATATCATGGCTTCAAAATGTAAAAGTGTCTAGGGCCATCTGTTTCTAATACTTAGTTGCACAGCCTTGGGCAATGATGACTGCTTTGTTCCAAAGGGTGCCAATAATCATGGCCATGGCCACTTTCTAATTTTGTAAACCAAAAAAAAGTTTCTGAATTTTTATTCTTAATGTTTGATCATATAGATAAATGTGTGAAGACCAATAGTTGCTTCAATTTCCAATTATTTCATAAGATATTGTACATTATCTGCATAAAATGCAAGGGAACTGTAAAGAACGTTCTCGGTACTTCCATATGTATTTTTACAGCATGATTTCTGTCAGTGTGGCTACCTGTCAATACACTGGTTACTCTTCTCTTAGCCTTCAGAATTCTGCACTTGTAAGCTTGTCGCTCACATGAGTCATCTTAAGCTATACCCTCAAAGACTGGCGATGCGTCATAAGAATGCAGTGTAGGCTACATCTGCACAGCAGTGGGGGTATTTTGCAAAGATTCGATGATTCAGGGTATTGGGCTTGAACACAGAGGGTCATGTTGTTGACTGTCTATGCAATGGCCATGGACAGTTAGAGCAGAGATGTCATTTGTTAGAAAATAAGCCAGACTCAGATATTGGCAACTGGCTCTAATGCACTGAAGGCTGAGGTGAGTCAGACATGCAACAAACAAGGTTGAGCTCTGACGCACCACACTCTACCACACCTAGAAACTGCAGTGACGCCGAGGGTCATGCTGATCAAAATGGATCAATGAACAAAGTGTATTAAATCTTCAGCCTCCAGGTTTGATGGGGTTACTCTCTTATGCCTGTCCCACACCGCAAATATGACTAAGGGTTTGATTGTGTGGATGCAAAGTGGGCAAAGCAAAACAAAGTCTGCTGCATCTGCATGTTAATGCGTCTCCTCGGTGTGCTGGTACAGGTCTGTATGTGCTTTTCTTTCAAGGCAGTTATCAGACCAAACTATCCTGCATCAAGATTACAACACCACATTATAATGACCCTCTTCAGTGTCCTGGTATTCTTAGTTGAGTGGGAGGGGAAGGCCTACAGGCTGACCTACCCAACAGGCTTTACAATGATTGAAGCTTGGCTACTGCAACATTTGTTAGCTCCAACTAAAACTGGTAAGGTTAGCAGGCACTAATGCAACAAAAGACTGCTATTGTTGCTCTTACTGGATTATGCTGTGCTATGCTTGCTATTTCTGTCAGTTGTCAGACCAAGTCGTAGTCGTGAATATGAATCGGGGGGGTGAGGAAATTCACTCCATTCACTGAATTACTAACAGACCTATCCATAATGTCCACACTGCTCAAGGTAACAGTGACTTTAAACTCTCTTGTGACATGTTTGCTCTCAGGTAGAGACTAATGATGTCAAAGTGGCCATATGGTCCATTTTGGGGTGTTACAATGCATCACATACACTGGGTAAATTTAAAATGTCCAGGAGGCTCTTAAGTAGGTTCCTTTGTGAGACAAAAAAAAAATCTCTGCCATAATTCAGTGTTGTTGCAATTTTGACCAATGCTAAGGTACCTGCAGAATGGGCGGTCCTGCAGTCGACATGGTATGGTAACTTGAAGTGGAGTCACATTCTTTTTCTTCTCTGCCAATTAATTTAGATTTGATGACACTGACAACAACAGAGACAATGTAGTAAAACTTCTATTCTAGTATAGTAACACATGGTATAATTGTGCATTTTATTGAAAATACTGTATCATACATGTACAATCTCGCCTTGTAGTCTACAGAAGATACCAATGTATCATATGCAAGCCAGGTAACATTTCAAACTTAATCTTTGAAAAATTGACTTTCATTATACAGCAGTGCCTTTTGCACTCAGTACGTACCTGAATAGGGAGTAGGGCTGGATTTAAGCCCTGTTGTTCTTGGTCAGCATCTCACAAAGTGTCATGAATACTCAGATCAGCATGAGCCTAACATTTTCTACACCTATGCACTAAGGAACATCAGACACCGGACATAGATTGAAGGGAAGACTCCAGACAAAGGGCCGAGGTGATATGTTTATTATCACAATGACACAACAAACTGAGCAACTAGATATATTAATAGGAATACTTCATACTTTATCTTAAGAATACTTAACTGTTGAAACAGTTCCTTAAAGACACACAATACTACGAGTCTCAAGATAGATACAGTCCTGACTGTTTTAAAGCTACACGTAGGGCACTACTGCACATACTATTTTAGATGTCTTCAATATTTAATTGTAGAATCACAGTTAGAAACACCCTCGCTAATCAATGACAGCTATGTGCATTTACATTGTGCTTCATCTCAGATTAAGTATGAACAGCCTACATATCCTAACTGGTGCTGAGATATTTTTTTGTATTTTTTTTAATATATTTTTTTTAAATTTAAGTACATGTATGCATACACAACGAACAAACACACAGCTCAATAACAGTTGGCTGCGGTGGACTCTGCTTAATGGCTTGATATGTGCAGCAAGATGTTTGCACACAGAAGCAGGCGTATCCCCCACAGAACTGACATTTATTATAACAAACAACGGTCACCACTTAATACACAGAGAAAAATCTATTTAGCCTATTAAAGACGTAAATGTGCACTCAGAGGGAAAATCCAGTCTAAGACAGGATTCGTCATGTTATTTTGATAGTCTAGAACTACTTTTGTATTTGCGATTTTCTATATCGCTTCCAAAACTAAAAACAAGAGAGCCAAGGCACTCCTCATCATGTCATCAACAGACAAATTCGGAGACGCTCCTTTGACAAGCCATGGGAGACTTAATTTGACAGTCAGAAGGATGAATTCATGGGGATATGGGCACAATGTTTTTTAACCGTTAGTGCTATCCTAAAATAATCACAATCAGCTCAACCAAATATTCTGAGTGCCTAAAATCTGTCACTGAATGTCATGATCTGTCACTCCAGGTTTGTTGTTGATGGCATCATGGGATTGAGCCTTGGTTCTTTCTAGCTTTGGAAAAGAGTCGTTTACGTTCACAGTTCCAGTACTTATGAGATCATGGAAATATCATTGAGAAATTTGCTAATTTATGACCTTGGTAAATGGCGCCCTATTTCTATACAACAAATACACAGGTATAGTTACGTCCTGAATGATATCACAGAGAATGATGATTCACAAAACAGCTATATAGGGTTATGACCCCTCACAAACCTAGGGCTAATAGCCTTTATCATGATTGAAACGCTTTCCAAAATCAAGATTTTTGTTTTCATAGTGCTTCACTTCTATCCATAGTGGATTATGACAATATTCTCCTCAACGTGGGAGGATAACCGGTACAAATCATTCCAGCCCTGCCAAAACAGCTGAATCAGCCAGTCCAATAAAATTGTCTTTCAGAGCTTCCTGAAAGTGGGCAGTTAGCTATTCTGTCTTATTTAAAGCAGTCTTCATCTTGAAACGGTGACTTGCTGACCTCTGTCAAAAGGTAAACCCTTTCTGTTCTGACCTCTGTCTTTCATGTCATAGGCAGGAGGGTTTTCAAAGCAGTATATAATACTGTGCCCATGGTTGCCTGTTCTTTTGAAAATTTCCATTTTGTGCCTGGTTACAGAGCACCATACTGGATGTAGCTTACATGCTCTCTCCCTATGGACATGCCACAGCTACACCAGGCCAGTCTGCATGTGGACATGTAGAGGGTAGGGGTGGTAGACGAGTGGGGGCTGGGCCTGGGCAATGAAATAGCTGTTGAAAATGGGGTCTGTCATGTATGGCGCTGGCTGATAGAAGCAGGTGACATTGGCAGTGTTTGGGATGGCATTCTGTTCGCCCAGCACCCTCAACGCCAGGACTGTGATCATGTTGAGTGTCTGTCTCCTCTCATGTCCCATCAAACACACAGTGCTCTCATCTATCACACGCCGCAGGGTCATCAGATAGTCATATTTGCTTGTCTCCTCGTTGCCGATAAAATGGCACTGCAAGTAGGCGCCGATCTTGCGCTGCTGCTCGCTTACGTCAGGGAAGTCGATGAAGAAGCGGGAGCACATGTATCGCTCTAAGGACTTGATCTCTGTCTCACTGGCTGGCCTGAAGTTCCTCACCAGCAGGTCACTGTACTTCAGCAGCCCCCCTCCTCGGATCTCCTCTGGGTTGTGGGTGGCAATGAGGCGGAGGCGGAGGTGGTCCATTGCCTGTTCAAAGTCTCCATACATGCACTCTGCTTCAACGGTGATGATGGGCTCCCCTCCTGCCCCTGCCCCTGGGCCTGGGCCTGATCCTATACCGGCTGGCCCTGGTCTCTGGTCAGCAAGCTCAGGCTGTGTGACTATGTTTGCTGCACATGACGGGCTTTGAGTCTTTGATTCAGGAGGCTTTTTTGATTGTTTTGGCTTGACAGTTTGTTCTACAGTTCGAGTTGAGCTGTTTCCATCTTGAAGTGTGATGGGTGGATTGTATGTGGGAATTGTGTGAGTTTCTGCAATCTCAGAAGTTTTGGGCATGGAGCCAGGTAGATTTGAGCAATGAACTTGAGCGTTGTCCAATAAAGGAGGCTTTGGCTGAATTTTTGGGGGTATTTCTATGGGCGGAAACAGCTGGGCTGTAAGATCTGATAAATCTGTCAATAAAGACCATTTTTCAGGGAGTGGAGATTTAGTGATCATCTTCCGTGACATTTTTCTTTGTAATTTAGGGGAGGGGCAAAAGTCTGGTACAATATCCTGTGACGTGCTGCACGTTTTCTTAGCTGGAGGAGGAGAGGAGAATTCCAGATGTGACTCCTGTAGGCTAGAAGTATTGTCATTCCTGTGGATTATTGAGTCCACTTTGAATTGAGTCATTTCTTCACATTGGACTATTTCTTGTGGGGCTGATGTTTCTGTAAGCACTATTGATGGCGGTTTGGAAGCTTTTGACTCAGATACCTCTTCTTCATTACTCTGTAGCTTTAAACATACATTTGTATGATCCCTGACTTCTGTAAATAAAGTTTTGGGGGATGAAACTGAAGGATAATCTCTTGCATGAAATTGTCCTTTTTCTTCCCCACTTTCTCCACATAGCTCAAACATAATGTCTTCCTCAGAGTGAATGTCTGAACATTGGACTACGTCATCCACTTGCTCTTCATCTTGCAGAGATCTTAAGTGTAAGCTGGTGCTCTCAATTTCTAACACTTGCTGTGCCTCATGCTTTCCATTTACATGCTCAACCACTGGATGTGGGAGGTCTTTCTCAGGCACACTAACTTCTTGATTCTGGCATGGACTTTCAGTGCTGCTTGCCATTGCTGGGTCTTTTTCTATGTCCTCTTCTAGATTTTGAGAAGTGGTAGATTGTTGTTCTTTTTTCTCCTCCCCGTTGTCTAGACTTGACAAATTCTCACTGTGCAATGTCAACTTTCCTCCTTGTTTCCTTTCAGTCTCCCAGTATGACTCCAGCATGCGATCCAGTATTATCTGGAAGGAGTCCACGCTGAACTCAAACTGTCTTCGAAGGGAACTGACAAATCTAAGCCCCAGAGTTTTAGCTCTGTTGTTAGACAGACAGATAAGGCTCCATCTGTCATGCTCATTGAAAACCTTGACCATCTTTTTTACATAGGCCTCCTTCATAGTGAGGCAGGTAATCTTCCGTCTGTTAACTCCACACGGGAGAAGGTCTCGTAGGCTGCCCAGCACCACTTCCTTAATCACCTGGAAGTCCTCCTGCCTGGGCAGCTCCACTCCAAAAATGATGTCCAAGTCTCTATAGTCCATGCCATTATCCCTCACCATCACATGGCTAGCAGTGGAGCCGTTAAGGCGGATGTCTTTAACCTGGATGTCTCTTTCAACCAGCCGATCCTTCACCACACGGATGATGTCTTTTGCTCTCACCTCCAGTGTGGGAAAATTTCCTCTCCCGTGAATCGGGATTACCTCAGTCAAGACCTTGTCTAGAGCCTGGACTTGTTCTAGGGTCAAGTTGTGGAACCTTTTCTCTGTTTGAAGCTCCATTATCCTTACCTGTAAAATAAATAAAAAAAGGTCTTAAATTCAGCTTAAATCCATAGCACATTCAGTTCATGGTTGAAGTGACATTTAGTTAAAGGGGCACACGGGCCAATGATATTTTTAGGTGATAAAACAAATTAGAAAACTACTGTAATCTACAAGATTTTGTACATCCTTTGAGAGTAACAGATCCAGATGGCAACATCGTCACAGTATTTGTCAGAAATTATGTATATGTTGATTGAAAAGTTGTTTGTCAAGAGTAGATGTAGTTTTGGTCAATCAGTCGTTTTTACAACAAAAGTTAATGAAAATGGTGTTTTGTGAAAAAGGGAAAAATAATTTAACTGAACTGATCTTTGGGAGAATTGTGAAGTGTCACTGAGCACAGCTGGAAACCAGCCACCAAGCAATTACGGCTAGAAGCTGGACACTGAAGTCTGCCATTAGGGAACTGAACAAACTGAATGAGATGAATTGAACAAATCCTCTCCTTTCTACTTAATAATTTGGAAAGTGGCAGCTCTCAACTTTTAACTAACAAAAATGTCAGATTATTATGTAGGCATTATGCCCATGAACAAACAGTTTAAAGCTGTTGAAGGAACTGAACTGAACACACCTTCTCCGACTGACTCTTCCACTGTCTCTCACACAATTCATTGTGACTTTTGAAAGAGATATTGTTTTCAGGCAACAATTTGCTACAATGCATTCCAGTGGCATTATGAGTGATGCCAGCTGTTTGAAGCCATTTTATGTAAAGCTGTTTGGGGCTGCATGGTGTTAAAGTTTGAAATAAAATTGTTTTTTTGTGATACGAGGCTATCCAGAAGTCAGTAGCTAAACGTTGTGTAGAATGCTCTGCTGCTATTTGTGTACGATCAGGTTGTGCCAGTCTGCCAGTTAATTTTCAAGGTGACTCAACCCATCAGCCATCCATGGGCTGACAACCACAGGTACAGCCTGTATGTGTATGGGTGCTGTTGTGGTTGGTAGCTGTCAGGGATAGGCTGGACTTGTGTCTGTTTATATTGCACCCATGCAGAATCTCTCTTCCTCTGGAGTAGAAGCATTGAATCTGTGCTTTGTCTGAATTAAGCGAGGCACATGATGCTGTGCTGTGGTCTGTGGTCATACACTAGACTGTGTGATGTTGCTAATGAGCAGCTTTTAATGCACTTGAGTTGTTGTGGCTATTCCTGTTATTGTAATGTGACACCACTACAGTTGGTGTCAGAAGAAAAAAAGATATGTTGACATTAGTGTTTACTGGCCCAGTTTGGCTTGCTTATTGGTTGTTGGCTCTGGGATGGACACTGAAGCACAGCCAGGCCTCTGCGAGAGTGGCAGCAAGTTTTAATATTTTAAATCTGTAATTTTAAAGATTCATGTCCATTGTAGGCAATGTCACTGTGTGGAGGAACACAAATGTTTCTCATCCACTACTGACTATAGAGACTCCTAAATGCTCTGGTAAGTCTGAGTGAAAAACATGCATGTCCATTTCAAATAAAGTCTGTAGAGGATAAAGCACTCTCTCAAGTCTTGCACTTGTTGGATGATGCTTCATTATGCTTGCGGCTGCTTCACCCAGATGACAAACACTACGAGGTTTTAGCTGGGCTCTACATCTGATGAACTCCTGCAGGCAGTAACCAGGCAGGCAGCAACCAGTGACAGTGAATTCTTGACTGGACAGGCATATGCACAAACATTCCCCCTCTGTTTAGAGCAAGTGCAACCCATGCTCTGTCTATAGAACAGCACTGGTGTCAACATGGAAACAACATTCATGCATTTAGTAGATGTTCTCATCCAGAGCTGATATAATGAAATATGCACTAATAGTGTGTCAACCAGCAGATTGAGGAGGCAAAAGCTTGGTCTTTGGTCAGGGCACAAAGCTCTGTGCCCTAAGCATGCCCTTTACAAAATTTAAATAACTGCAGGGCTGGTGGACATCCCTCAAGTGTGAGTTTTTTATGAAATCACATGAATAACACACTTTTCTGCCAGGAAATATTCTAGCCAGGAAATATTGATTATGTTTTCAAACCTGAAAAGGGCACTCCCGGCCAAAGACCAAAAGGGCAGGGAGGCTTGCCCCCTCCGTGCACGCCACTGGTCCCGACCAAGCCTCAGATTGGGGATTCCCCTCCTGATTGTCAGGATGGACAAATATAGTGCTAATCAGCCAGTAATCCTCTGTTGTAGCAGGGGCTTTAGCATACCTCAATCTGAACTGTCTGAACTATACTTAATCATCACTTGTGTGCGCAGTATGCAGTGCATACTTATGAGTATGTAGTACACTGTTATAAGCTTTTAAACATGGCCAATGTGAAGGCTCTGTCGGGACGCTGGACAGGTGCACATGGACTATAGCAGCCTCTAGTGAATCACAGGGGTTACATCAACTCAGTCCTGCAGCAGGACCACTCTGCTGCCAGTTGGCTTCTCTATAGATAAGACTATATGAGTCATACACTCACTGAATGAAGCATCACTCCTTGAGTCTCCTGGATATTTTTCTCTGCGCAAAAACGACACAAAGGCTTCACTTTAGGTGGTGTTTAGATAGTGAAATTCATTAAATGTTTTAGGCAAATAGGCATGGGGAAGAGATTCGGCAAAATATTAAAGGCTACATAATTTAGGCCTATAGATATAGTCGTGATCCGAAGACATACAATATTCATGGGCAATTTTAAACACAGCTATGACTACAATATTTAAATGATACTTTTGCTCTTTAATCCCAATATGTTACAGCGCAGCACACTGTTTTGTCAATCCCCAAGATTGCTATTTTTAGCCTCAAAATATTGCTCATTCATCAAATAAACTAACTAAATCGCCTATTGTTAATTAGTTGAAATACGTCTGTTTCTGGTGAATTTGGAGGCTAATAATTTCGGAAGAGATGAGGCATTTTACAGAAAATAACTCCAGGGGGTAGACTAGGCAGTTTGTCAGAATAAACCATTACACAAAAATCGCTCAATTTTGATAACTCACCTGTTTGGGGGGCAAATTAAAAATGGAAACTAAGCCAGAGTAGCAGACAAGGATAAAAACAGTGAGGTATCCAACAGGTTTAGAGGTTGGTTCCAACACAACGATGCTGAAGTTACACGGACTGTTTCCTCAGCTCAGGAGCATTGTTTCCATGGCAATCAGGCGTCACGAATTTACGGTAAATCACGACGCACGAGCCGTCTAACTACGAAGTGACAACTAGTCAACTTTGAAACCAACAAGATATCGCAGGGCCATCTAGATCAATCTCAACAGTCTCCAAAGTTTTGACTTTGATTGAGAAAGCACACCGATATATGAAGCTGATATCCCCGTCTGGACTACCGGCGTACTACCTATCAGGATATTCCGCTGCACTGCTGAGCTGTTGCGGGGCGAATATCATATCAGACGGAGTGAGTCATCCTCTCCCGCCGCGATCCACAGAGTAAATCTAATCATCAATCAAGCTCTCTCGCCGCCCACTCCTCCACCCATACGACACCTCATTCACCTTTATTTGACTATGTAGAACCCACCCAAAAAATATAACTCGGAGAAATTAGTCATATACAATAAATGTAGTATTTATAGTGTTACCGTTATGTGTTTTTTTCTGTCTTTGATTCACATAATACGCCAGGGGAGGGGAGGGGAGGAGGGGCCGAGCACGCTCATGACGTCGAATGGAATACCGCTACCATGTGACGATGACGTTGTTCATATTTTGGTAAAGGACAAGGAAGTACGGAAGAAAGCGAAGGCGAAGACGACGAAGACTGTCAACTTTTGCCTTATTTACCATTCTCTTCAGTGCGAAACCCGTAAGGACTTGATCATCTACTTCTTGGATTCTCGAAGAGTTCCGCGGATATGTCTAATATGGAGAGTATCCTTTTGAAGAAACGTGAGAAAGGGTGGCATAACGCTGTGGAGTAACGTTAGCACAGTTTAGAGCCACAGTGTAATAGTCGGTTACACTGGAATGCAATAGGCTGAAACGCGAACCTAAAGATAAGATATAACTAGACTGGGGATTTATATTTGTTGTAGACTTCTGAAACCCACTGTAAAGTAAGATTTGTTTTACTACAAACGACATCGACTACTTTGTTGAATATCTAAATCTATTAAAATACCTCTGGGCATCGTAAATGGTATACAAAAAGGGCTGTGATTCTTGAGCTGTTAATTCCATATGTCTGGAAGTTCCCTAAAAAATGGAAGCTGGCGATTTACACTTAAACCTTATAGTCATTTCATATTTGAAATAATAAGAGTATGTAGCCAAACACAAACTTTTTTGCTGTCCTAATACTTATGGAACTCATGTATGGGCTATAGGCCTGAATTATTTCATTTGACCCGTTTTACCAGGCAGTCTTGTGTCTATTCAGACACCTGGCCAAGAAAACTATGACATGTAGTTTCACTAGACCAACAACATGCAGCATAGATAGGAAACAGAGTCCAAAACACCCATTCTGTATTGGTCACTGAAGAGCTACTCAGTAATGAGCACATTGACGAGTTCCTCATGCCTCAAACAAAAAGATTGTTAATATTTGTTTTAATTTTTAAATATAAGACCAGGGTATACTATTTAAAACATGTAGATTAATCATTACCAAACCCAAACAATCAAAGTGTGACTGATTGTTTATCACTATAGATGCAATATCCCAAAAGATGAGGATGTTATTTAGGGGAATGTTTTTCAAATGGTAAGAAGTGACATTAATGAAGGTCATTTCTAAAGTGCAAATTTCATCAACTGTGGGCCAAAGAAGAGGCATGACTTCTAAATGTGTTTGAAAAGTCTTCTGACAGTCCCAGAACAATATTTGCACAGCATTATGTGTGAAAATAATACATTGACAGCAATTTCAGTATAGCCAAAAATGTTAGTGCTTGATTTGTTGTGGTGAAGCAGTTCAGGGTTTATGAGGCAACAGGCTACTCATATACAGTAATATCATTCTCTTTTATTTCAGTGCATTGTCTTCCTTACCCTCCCCCCTTCCACCCATTCCCTTTCAAAATGAATGGCAATGTGTAAGCAGCATCAAATTATAGAATACTTAAGTGTCTTGTGATTGTTTCCATGTTATGCACGGCATGAAAGTGGTCAGACAAAGTCGGTTGCTGCTGATGTTTGAACTTTGTTAGTCTTTAACCTCCCATCACAGAGCAACTCTTCAATTTAAAGTTTGCTGCTAAAGAACTGCAAAGAAACTCCAAGAAATGTGACAAAGAGGAAAAAGTAGAGAAGACTAAAGTCAAGAAAGTAAGTTGTACTTCAGGACCCAGTTGTCAAGGTAGCACTTAATCGCCTCCCATTGACTGGTGTTGGCAGGTATTGGTGCAGAACGTTTTATTGATTGCTTGTATATTGGCTCACTAGGCTATCCAAAAGGGGAATATGGAAGTGGCAAGGATCCATGCAGAAAATGCCATCAGACAAAAGAACCAGTCAGTCAATTTCCTGCGGATGAGTGCTCGAATAGATGCCGTGGCAGCAAGGGTCCAAACTGCAGTCACTATGAACAAGGTACTTGTTGATACCCACACACTTCATATACTCTAGAGTCTAGCACTTGTTTTTAGCCTAGAGAATCCATTACAGCATTGGGATACAATACAATTAGGAATTGAGGAAGGTTGTTTGTTTGTATTATCATGTTAGGAAAACAAATATGGTTTCCATTTTAGTAATGTTGTTTTATTCCTTAGGTCACAAAATCTATGGCTGGAGTGGTGAAAGGCATGGACGCCACACTGAAGAGTATGAATCTGGAAAAGGTAGTGTTGCACACACTAAATGTGCTCATTTCCATAATACCGTCATACAGATTTCTGTTTAGCAAAAATTTAAATTGGCCAAACCTCGTAACTGTTGATCACTAATTCTTTGTTATGAAACCAAAAATGTAATTTTCCTATTTTTCTCAGATTTCAGCTCTAATGGACAAATTTGAACATCAGTTTGAAACTCTGGATGTTCAGACAGCCCAAATGGAGGACACCATGAGTAGCACAACAACACTTACAACACCACAAGTACGTGTCGCTGCTTACCTCTTATGTTCTTTATTGTTTTCTGCTGAGACAAAGTGTGTTTTAAAGAAAAAGATATTCAGTGTCAATCTAATGTGTGTTTCAGAATCAAGTGGAGTCCCTGATGCATGAAATGGCTGATGAAGCAGGGTACATTTTTTATTTTCTTACCCTGTTATTTATTCAAAAATACTAAACGTAGGATAAAATGTGAACTTCTGATTGTTAAACCAGTGGTTGACATTATCAAAATAATTTGACCATCATTTATTAGCGTTTTAGACATCATTATTCCGTATTATCTAAGTGAATATAATCTGTTTTTAATCTCAAATGGTAAATGTTGAGTGTTTGTGTGTGCCTCATGTTTAGGTTGGACCTGAACATGGAGCTCCCCCAGGGACAGACAGGATCAGTGGGCACCGCCACTACTGCTTCAACAGAACAGGTATTTACTCAAGGAAGTTACCTTTAACACTTGGTTTACACCGTCTCCTGGATTCACAATAATTTCACCAAAACCACAAAAGGTTCCATATAAACTATTGTCACTATTAAATAATTCAGATTTCTGGTGGCAGTGTAAAGTGAGGCTGTATTAGACACAGACAGGGAGATAGACCAGTTGGGATTACAGCACACACATTTGGAGCAAGAGGCAATTTCTCAGCAGCAAGTCTCTGTCAACAAAAAAGTATTTCTTTGTCTCAAGCAAGGAAGTTTAAAAATGCATCATACATTTTATTAACAGAATTTCTTATGTAAATGATCAGTAAATGCAATATCTCAATAATCACACTTCTCAAGGTAACCATTATTCTTCTCCCTTCATCTTCATCATCAATGCTTGCTGTTGCTTGTCCAAAGGATGAACTGTCTCAAAGGCTTGCCAAACTCCGAGACCAAATGTAAAGGAGGACTTCAGTGGGCTGGGACCATAATACAGAGGTCTGTAACGCCTGCGGACTACAAGAAAGGAATATTACTCTCAAACACCTTCATGTCTTTATTCCTCCTTATGTCTCTACTTCTCTGTGGAGGATCTGCTGTATCATTTGTTTTTCAGAGGCTATGGCCATCGGTGGTTTGGTGTTTATTATGATCTCTTCATTTAATGATTGTTTAAGCCTTTGGATACCTGCCTATATGCTAACAGACATGTTGGTTAAATATACATATTTACCAATGAAGAGAATCTAATGTAACTGTATTGGTGAATATGTATACTTAAGAACATTATACATACATTTAAAAAAGTGTGGAAGTTATTTCCTTATATTTATAGGCCAATTTCATATACTTCTATATACACTTGGGTCAAAAATATCTTGGACTATATTCAGAATTTAAATTCTTGGCTGCATAATTGTAGCCAACATAATGCATTTTTTTCCTTCTTGGTATAAAAGTGTGAAAGACCTTTTCCTCTTGGGGATGAATTGACCTCTTGTGTTGATTTGTGTTTTGTCTTGTTTCTGACATGTATTTTAAGAAGATATTGGATGATTAGCTTTTGTCTTTGGCTAGCCGTCTTCATTTTCATTTTTGGGAAGGGATTACAGTTTGGAAATTACATAAGTAGACAATAAAATTTTATAACACTTTTATCCCTTGCCTTTGATTTTCAATAAATTATGTAGTCAAACATAATTTTTGAAAAGTAAGTCCTGTCCTAGTGCAAAAGAAAGAAACAACATTTATTACATACAACAAATACTGAGGGCAAACTAAACAGAATACAAGGACATCATGCAGCCATAGTAAGAGACCGATCTATCCACCCTATTTCATATTCCACTTGTATGGGGACTTCACCCCACCTGACTGGGTGAGTAGGATAATTTGTTAAGACACACTAGCTGTGCTAATATTTGCCCGTAGTAAGGGACAGACTCATATGGACTCGGTGGCTAAATTGATCATGTCTCGGAACGGCCTGGAGGAATTGTCCCTTCACTCAGAAAACAATGAGGACATTAAAAAGCTTCTGTTCTCATTTTGACACAATCTCTCCACCCAGTTACATATCGCTTATGTACGGGGACTCACTGTGAGGAGACAGACGCACAAGGGCAGATCATTATGTAGTATCTCAGCAGGGCCTGGGGCCAGTGGCAAACAAACTAATATACACACTACTCACAACCCCCCCTTGGCTGATGGGCACTGACAGAAGCGGTATTTTGCTGTCTCAAGCCTAGGTGACAGATGCTACAGAAAGCTGCTCTGGAGAGTAGTGGAGCCGCTACTCACGTCAGCCCAGCAGATGCTAGGTTGACTGAAAAAGTAAAGCAGGGATTCACCAGTCTCATGGGGAAACAGCAGTGAACATGAAGTACCACTGAGCCACAGCTAGCACATTCAGACAGCTGTTCTAAAAATGTTCCTCTGGGAGACGACACCACTACCAGTCCATTAAGACCAAAACCACCTGTCACCAGCTTCTTACCTAGCTGTCACCCTACCTAACCAGCCCTCTAACCCTGCAACACCACACAAACTCTGGGATCCTCAACATCCAATAGAACTGTTTCTCAACCATAGTAGGGGAGAGTGGGGTGATTTGAGCAAGTGGGGAAGTTGAGCCACCCCTTGTTTCTAGGCAACCATAAACAAAATTGGTCATGTGACAACACCTTGAGTCCTTCATTTACTGAACCGGGGGTGGACAGAGGCATATGGAATAAGTGGTAAGCATATATAAGTTCAAAAAACAGTAATTTTCTTATGTTCAATGAGTCATGATTCTTGTGTCTGAACAATAACAGAAAAGTTTGAAAAAATCTCACACGTGTTAGTGCTTTAGGAAGCTACAATATAAGGTTAAACTGTTAGCATGACTTTATCTCTAAATTGCTGCATGGTGCAAGTTTGTTAAAATGCTGGGCGTGGGGTAATATGAGCAACAGGTTTAATTTATGATTATTACTTATGTATTATTTAACTGTAATTCTACATTGCATCCTTATATTTTATCACACAAATGAACTAAGATGGGACATTTTGAACTTTATAGACCCAAAACAATCATGCCACAATTCTATGTGGAAGACAGGCGGGGCTTCAACTCCTCTTGTGGATTTGAACAGAGCAGTGGGAGAGGTCCAGAATGGGAAGTCCATACCTCAGGTGGAAAGGGACATGAAGATCGACAGGATGATGCTAAAGCGATACATGGATAGGAAAGAACTAGGAGAAGTAAAGAGAAGAGCGAACAGAGAACAGGACATGCCAATCAAGTGTTCAATTAAGAAATTTAGACAGAGCTTGCAGACCATATAAAGAATCTAGCGGCCATGTTTCATGGTCAGTGCAATAAAAAGTCATGAACTGGCATTTGAGTTGGCCGAATGAAATGACATTGATATCCCTACAAGCTGGATCAGAGAGGAAAAAACAGGTAAAGTGAGCATTTGTAAAATAAGGAATAATTAATCATCATTTTCCTGGGAAATACCTACGATCACCTTGCAACTGAAACTAGCATATAGAGAAGCGCCCACAAAATGACTATGTAGAATGTTAAAAATACACCATCTCTCAATCTCAGTGTAAACTGCAATGGTTCAATAAAGGATAAATAAAAAGATGATGACCATATAAATTACATTTTAACCTTTTCTAGGACATGATTGGTTCAACAGTTTCAAATAGGCCCGGTTCTGTGAGGGGCATTGCAGCCGATTTTGCATTTAATTTTGTTCTGAAAAATTAAAATAGGCCTTGTTGAAGAAAATTGGCCTCTGAGGTTGTAAACTTTAAATAACTTTAAATAAAACCTTTAAGAAGTTAGTATTGAATTTGTCTTGCTTTGATATAGAATTAGATAAGGAGAAAATATTCTGTTTTACTTCAACATAATCACTGGCACAATTTACCCCCATGTGGCTCAATTTATCCTCTCCCCATGCTCAATTTACCCCTCATCTGGGGCAAGTTAAGCCAAGAGACCACTTTTTTTTGGCAAGTCATATTTTCAAAAATTCTTATTTTAGATCTAATGTGATGATTTCCAGGGATGCACACCATCCTGAAATATATGTACACATCTTAGTTGGAGACATTACTCGTGCACTCACTGTAAAGATGCCTCAAGTAAAAAGTGGCTCAACTCACCCCACTCTCCCCTACAATAAGTGGACTACTTATATGGTTGAATTTTGTCGCAATAATTTTCACCCCGATGCAGGTACGCCTTGCCGCAACATGATGGAGTTTTGATTGTTTCAAGATGAGTTCAAGTTTGTTTTTTTTACTTTTTCAGTTTCAGTTTTTGTGTGATCATCCTGGTCCTCCATCTAATTAACACCTGGTATACCAAGTGAATGCAATTAACTACCTGGTAGGATAGAAATTCAGCAGGGCTCTGGGCCCCGAGGACCAGGATTGAGAATCATTGACATAAACTGAGTAACAATCAGATGTTTTCTACTGCTTCAGGCTGCGTGCTCGGTTGTTTTCTGAAGAAAAAACGCTCCATTTTTCTTGTTCAGATCACACTGGGAAGAATCCCCAGGTCATATAGGTTCCCACGAGTCACCTATGGTGGCTCACGGGAGACAGTAATCACATTCACACATGAATATATGAAATTGGAAAGTGTAAACAGGGTGAAATGCAATAAAGGGCACTCATAATTGCATGCCACGCTGCTCGAGCGCACATAGTTTAATGTTGAATATAATATAGATATGTGTGATAGGTATAGGCTACTGTCTTGCACTGACCACATACGAGGTCCTATATCCCCTGCCCCAATGTCACCAAGACAAATTCATATGTTTTTATTGTACTTGGCAGTTTCAGTGATTGTGATATTGAGTTGCACCCACATTGGCACAATCCACGTCTCAGTTGCCTCAAAGCTTAAAAATCCTTCTTCAACCTGTCTCAACCTTTCACGGCTGAAGGCGATTTATTAGGTGAACTCAATAAGGGATCAGCGCTTTCACCTGGATTCACCTGTTTCATGGAAAGAGCAGGTGTTCCTAATAGTTTGTGCACCCGTATAGCTCTGTTAGCTATCATAGCGTTTCTGGGCAGTGCAGCGGTGTTACCTAACCGTCCCTCAGAGGACGACAGTAAATCCCTGAGCAGAGAGGGACACCATGACAAGACGGTCTTCCTGGCTCGCTAACTGAAAGCCAATAAGGTGTGTGTATGTGAGCTTCCATCTGTCAGTATGTGACCGCAATGGGTGTATATTACGTGCGCATGTATATGTTGTGTGTGTGTGTGTGTGTGGCTGAAACTTTTACACATCCTTACAGCCTTTCTCGAGAAATGTCTGTATTTTTACGTGACAAAGCGTGTGTGTGTGTGTGTGTGTATGACGGCATGTGTTACAGCATCCTCCCCTAATTTAATGACAAAAACAGAAAGTCTAAAAGCCTCTCTTTGTGCTGATACCTAATATCCTGCCATATCGTCACTATATGTGTGTACGTATGTGCACACTTTTTTATTCATCCAATATCATCCATATCATATCATCCAGCCCACGTGCGTGTGCATGCATGTGTGTATTATCCACTGTTACGTATGTACAATACATTACTGTTCTGAGGGTGTGCATGTGTGTGAGTGTATATCGGTCCCATCCCAGTCAATTCAATAGCCCATCAATCAGGTTGTGATTTACAGTGCTACCTGACCAGAGTCTCATTTATATGCCGCCAGGGGATCCAATACAAAGCATCGCTGTCCAAGAATCGTTACGCAACGCTTCTGTCGTGTGGAAAACTTGTTCATTCAATTTTGGCTTTTGCTTTATTTTCAACTTGAAAGCTGACATCATCCCCAACGCGCTGGGGGAGTTATACGACCTTTACGCCTGTGAAAACCACTCACAACCTATTGTAGAATTTCAAAAACCCACCGGTGTCAATTGGAAAATCAGAATTTGTTTTCTTAACTCCTCCAGCAAAAGCTATCCATCTTGACAAGTCAATCAGTTTAGTATTGAGTCTTAAAATCTGCCAGTGGGGTGAGATTATTTCACTTGCTTCCAAAGCAAATCCACTTGTTTCAGTTATTTTCAAGTCTTGACACGTGTAAAGAAAATTCTCAAAACAGGTAAAAACTGCATTGGAAACAAGTGAAATTATCTCACCCACATTTGGGCCTTTTTAAAGGAAAACAACACTTTCAGCCTCAATACTAAATGACTTGTTAAAATGGATGATTTTTGCAGGGTGAAAAGTAGACGTCTTTGGAGATTCAAGGTTTTCTTTCGACAGCAGTGATAATTTAATATCCTCCCCTGTCTCTGCATTTCCAAACTATTAGGAACTCGTCTGTATCGATGCCTGACAGCTGGATGGACTTCTGTCCAACAGATTTCTCTTCCCCTCCGTCACTAAAGGATGTTCCAACAATCACAAGTCGAAGCACAGAGGACCTTGAACTCGCCTGTTTTTCAGTTGTGGGTATATTCAGTACAGATTTCGTGTGTTTTAATGGTGTTGTGTTTAAAGGCATTTCCAGACAAAAAATAAAACAAATGTGTTGCTCCTAAGAACAAACAAATTTTATTCTATCTTTAAGATCATATGAGTACGAACGCATGCTACCCACTATTACCACTGAGCAGCTAGAGGTATCTTCTGTTTTTCAGGTTTTTATAGGTGTGCTCACTATACAGGGAGGGCACAAAATATTAGGAACATCTCCCTGTTATTGAGCTGCACATTGTTTTGGACAATCCATGTCTCAATTATCTCATTACATTACATTACATTACAGGCATTTGGAAGATGCTTTTATCCAAAGCGACTTACAATAAGTGCATTCAACATAGGTAGGCAAGAGAACTACTAGTCACCAGAAATCGTAAGTGCATTTCTTTCCTAAACAAGCATCTAAGAGCA
>CABFOQ010052430.1:21130-47119 GCA_900660455.1 Gephyroberyx darwinii
GTCCAGGACAGACCAGCCGCAGCCCAGCACATCAGCAGGCGCAGCAGGGCCACCACAACCTCCGAGCCACACACCCGAGGGGCCTGTTCCATACCCAGCACACACTTCCTCTTCCCTCATGATGCCTAGGCCAAACTCTGTTGCAGGTGAGAGCTCTTTGTAGTTGGTGAGTTGTGAGCACTGAGTAAGATGGAGAAGGGGGGAGAGGAAAGGATCTGTACTCCCTTTCTCGGGGCCTCGGTACATGATTCAGCAATATCTTGAACTTAACATTGTTTAGGCATTCTTCTTGTAGACCAGTAAACTTTTTTGCTCTTGTGTATATGACTGTTACTTGTTTTGAGTGCTTGGGCGTCTCAGTGCATCACAAGTCTGCTCAGAATTGCCAGGCTCTGATGCGGCCTGTGACTGGGGCTGACAAGAAGTGTGTCCTGTCATTTCCCGTCCAAGCAAGTGAGGGAGGAAGATGGAGAGGGAGAAAGCATGGGTGGACACATCCATGACGTGCCTATTCAGCAGACTCAATGAAGCTCACAGGAGACCGTGAATGACATAAAGAGAGTACGATGGAGAGTGAGTGAGAAGTTAGCGAGAGAGAAGAGATTGCTTGGTGAGGCAGGTTGGTGTGCTTTTTAAGGAGGAGTGGAATATTAGGCAGGAGTTAGGGATTAGGCAGCTGTTGTGTGTTGTGCCTTGGCGCTGTCATGTCAGACAAGAGGACAAGCTGCCGTCTGACTGATCAGTTCTGCATTCCTGCCTTGGAACCTCTCTGTTGTGGCTCAGCTCACCATATCCACACAGCTGTCACAATGTTTGGTATCCCTTGCTACCCGTTTTTCACTTCCATCTCTTTCCCTCCTTTTCCATTCCCTTCCATTCATTTTTTTTCCTTTTCTTCCTCTGGTCGCTATTGTCTTTCTCGTTTTCGTCTCTGTCACTCTCGTTGGGTCTCTCTCCCTCTCCCGCCGCCTTTCTCCGTTGCTACTGCTCCTGACCTTGGCCCTGTTTTCTCAAGTCCCCACGGCCTCCGGCTCACCATCTCCCTTTAAAATTTAAACAACTGAATATTTGCTTTTCCATCCTGTGGTGCTTGGAAACTGGCAAGATGGACACATATGTGTTCACAGATTTCCAGGTGCCATGTTTGTCTCAAAGCTCTTGAAAATTGTCACAAATAGGCCAATAGTCCAGATATCCACTGAATGTAGTCTACTCATAGTCACTCTGTTAGTAATTGAAAGGAAATATTCACTTCAGCCAGTCAGAGAGATTAGTGGGGTGAAACGGGGAGAGAGAGGGAGAGGGAGTGAGAGTAAGAGTCAAGACTAGCTCACAATAGATGGTTTTAACACTGACCTATACCAAGGAGGCTATGTTTTCACCCTGTTAGTTTGTTTGTCAGCAGGATAAATCAAAAACCTAAATTTGTTCTTAGACAGATGGGCCTTGGGCCAAGGAACAATTGATTCGATTTTGGTGATCCAGATCTGGGATTTCAGCCATTAGAAAATGATCATTTTTTAGCCATGACCATGAAACTAACAGAGATAGAGACTTGATTCCAAATCCTAGTGGTATGTTTGCTGGGTCAGGAAATCAATTTAACTTACAGTTTAAGTGATAGGTATGATGTATTTAGGTATAACAGCAAGTTGGAGAATTGTTCAGTGTTGCCGCATGTATGCGCTAACATGCCTGGACCAATGCATCTACAAATTTAGTGACAGAATTCTCATACAAAATACTTCATCATTGTTATCCTTGTAATATTGTCACTTCAACATACATTCGTAATGTAAATGTAAATGTAAACTGTTGCTTCTGTACCATGGAGCAAGAAACAGTAGAACTTCTACTTTGTAATTGTATTTACAGCGTACTGGACGAATGGGGAAAATGGTTTTGAATGGCAGAATTGGGTGGTGTATGATTCCTCTTCTTCATGTGTGTGACGCCCATGTTTGCCCCGTCGCGTAGGGTGAACAGCTTCCCGAAGGGACAGCAAGCAGACCAGCTGTTCAGCCTGTGCTTTGCTCGTCGGGCAAGACTAGAACAATCTGGTAGTCTGACTGAGGCTTAACAGAAGAGTGAGACAGATTGAGAGTGAGTAAGAGTGAGAGGCAGAATGAAAGACGATTTTAAAGGTTTCAGTCTTTATAGCCCAATGATGAACAGTCTAAACATAAAGTACACACGGCATTGTGCTGGCGACGCCTCTTGGGTGATTGCAGTTAACCACCTGATTGTTCCAATAGTCCATACTCCGTTTACAGCTTGTCATTATTTTCCTCTGACATAAGTCTGAATGTTATGGACAGAGACTGGCTCGTAAAGCTAACAGCCCAGAGAACGTTTGGCTGTGTTAAGGTGTGTGTGCATATGCATGTGTGTGAGAGAGAGAGTGTCAGTGTGCATGTCTCTGTGTGTGCTCCGGAGTGAGTTTATGGGCTGATGTCATAGTTTTGTTAGTGTTGCCCTTTGGGGACCTGCAGCATTCACACCTCAGATTTTACGCTCAGTGATGATGCTCTGGGAGAGGACATCAAGGACATCGTAAGACAGCTTCATTTATGGCCCAAACCAATATGCTGTCATTTTTTCTTTTAATATAACTGGACATATTGTATTGTATCCCATCTCCAGCCCGATAAATACACATAAGGGTAGGTCAGAATGAAAATTTAAGAAAAAGTAATTTAAAGCTCGACCGAGGGGACACATGGTGAAATTCAATAAAAAATGGTTACCATAGTGGGATGAAATCAGGTAAAAGCATGTTTAAAGAAATGTTTTTAAAAGATGACACCGAGCTTGCTAGCCTGATCTCCAAAAGTCACATGGAGCCTGAACTACTGCCACTGTTGTACACTAGTCTATCAGAGCACAGATGTCTGAGCATCTGAATGTGATCGAGTGGAGAGAGAGAGAGAGAGAGAGAGAGAGAGAGAGAGAGAGAGGAATGAAAGAGGAATGAAAGAGGGAGAGAGGGGCAACTATAAAAGCAGAGAGTGTTGGGGAGACATGGACTGGGTAGGTGGGGGAAGGTGGATGAGGTTGTGATGCCAGGCCATCTCTGAGAGCAGGCCTAATTAAATCTCCCCTGACTGATTGATGTCAGAGTAGTGGAAGCTACACTGTCCTCCCCAACTCTGAAATACTACACTGATATTATCAACATTTAGTGTAAAGGTGTGAACCTTTTTTGATATTAATAATGTGGTTCTAATTTCAGCCAGACCTGGGTCAAATAATAGTTCATTCTCAGAGTTTTGTCAAACCAGATTAAGTTAAGATAAGGTTAAGTTTACATGTCAGGATAATGCAGTCAAGTAAGTGATCAGTTACAGAAAAATATTTCAAACTGACTTTCAAATAATTTTCTTAGATTAGGGTGTCTTTCTGGCACTCATTACATAGTCCTATGTGGCAACCCCATCACCCATCTGGCACCAAAGTAGACTAAAACCAATGTAAAAGGTATTTGCAAGTACCATTTGACCAAGGTCTAATTGGAACACTGGGCTATTCTTGGAAAATTGTTTGTCTAGACATGTTAACATCAAAGTAGCTGCGACAGATTTGATAGTGGTATAAGACAACCGCCTGAAGGGTTGTGGTGCAAAGGCCATATGTCCCTACAGGCAAAGTGGATTTTGTGCATCTGTCTAATGCCAATCAACGACTATATCACTGGGCCTCTAGAATGTTAGCTATGTACTAGGAATGTCTGCATGTTGCTCAGAAGTGTCATTTGCACTGCCTTGGTGATCTCTCTCTCTCTCACACACACACACACAGTGGCTGGCTTGTCATCAGGCTGCTGTGGGAACTCAAGCGGCACTGTGTGAAGCCTGCATCTGCTGTGGCTACTTCCACAAATGTTGACATGCACCACCTGTCACAGCGAACAGAGCTGAATTCAAAATGCCTCTTTCAGCACTCCGTATAATTGTGTTATTACTTGGTAAGACATGTCTGAGGAGCTGGTTTAGACACCATTCTGCATAGCAAATGTCTTCTGCCACACCGTCTCCCCTGGAATGTACCTTGGCGCAACGCCACACTAATGGGCATCACTGATTTGTCCATTTAACATCAAACTGCAAGTGGCTTACAGCGGGAATTGAACAGACAACATGACTGTTGAAATGAGTAAAATGCTGGAGGCCTCCTCATATCTTAGCAGTTATTTGATCCAGTCAGTCACATAGGTTCCTAACCATCTCATAGGTTCTTCTCTAGCCATAACAATGTGTGGCTTGATTGTTACAGCTTACAACAGAAAACAGGAGTATTGGAATCATCCATCTGCACTAAATTTGGCAACTTAGCACAGTCGCACTGTTGGCAATCAAGCCTGTGCTCCTGAGCAGAGCACCTCCTATGAGGAAAATATTTTACTCGTCATGTTCTTTCAGCAAGCAATCTGTTAGTGTTTAACCTCTTCCTCAAATAGACTAATGAACTCCTCCCACCCATAATGATTTGCCTCTCCCCACAGCCCACTATTGCAAGCCTTCTGAGACAGCTGAAAGTTGGCTAATAATTACCTTGGCTTTTTAGCTTATGGTACCCAACCTTCACTATCGCCTTACTCTGAAGACCGTTTGGGATCTTCACAGTAGTGATTCTACCCAAACTTCTGAGAGGTCTCTGTCCCAGTAGAAACATCATCACAAGTACTTTGACACATCAAATAGGATTTTCTCTTTGACACAAGCCCAGTAATGGTTTGTTACACCAAATAGGTTAATGTTATTGCTGCATGTAAAGTGGGTGAATGAACACTCAATGAGAAGGGGGAGAACAGCAGCAGAACTGCTGATATTGACGGCAGCCTTTACTTTTATCCCTTACTATCTGAGCTCACCAAGATGGTGAATGTGTTAATGCACTGTACATCTTGGCTCTGTTATAAGCTGTTGTGATTTCACTGACATTTGGCTATTATACACCTTCACGGTATGTCGAGGTGGATTTGTTGCTACATCTGGTGCAGACTTAAGGAATCTATGACAAAACTCTGGTTCATGTGTCAAGCACTCTCTGCCACCCTCACTCTTTGTTACACTTAGATAATAAGAATTCTATTTTTAAGTCATCCAAGTTAAGCTTTTTATAAAAGGCTTATGGAGTCAAAGGGCCACATTAAATCTGGCCACTGGAATTCCATGGTTTTTAAATCTTAGCTTGAGCTGCTTGTGGTCGGGTTGCTCAGACTGAGATTGAGTTAGGGTCATTGTGGCTCAGAAACAGTGCTACAGTGCATCTGTGGTCTTTTTTTATCGGACAAAGCTTTCGGGGTTACTCCAAAGTTCTCTGTCCTTCTCCTGGCAAACGCATCACCCATGCTCTGGAGAGATTCTTTAATGTTAAATCCATGGTTAGACTACCTCTTCATGTAAGTCTGCAGACTGTCAACACAAGGTAAGGTTTGAATAGAGCTCACATCTGTGTTTTGTTATAAAGACTGACGTCATCTCCACCTGGTCCAAGTGAACACACACAGTGACTTCCAGATGTTTTACAGGTTTGCTAAGGTCATACAGTAATTGTCTCAAATCACAAAATCACATATTTCTAACAGTGCAATACTAGAGCAGAAAGGCATGACATGACTGGATTTCATCAGATATACCAGTGGTCCTCAAACCTCTGGGTCCGGAGTACTGCTGGATTTCTATTCTGCCGGGAAGTTTTCATTCTAGCTTTCTAATCAGGGACTGATGTAGACCTGGGGTGCCAGGTGAATGCAGTTAACTACCTGGTAGGATACAAAATCAGCAGTACTCCGGACCTGAGGTCCAGATTTGAGGACTCAGATATACTGTAAGCTCATATTTTGTCTGGTATTTTTTGAGACAATACTGTCTGCTGTATTTTTTTTTAGTTTGTGTCACCTTTGCATTTGGAGACATGCCTCAGTGTTCTCAGTGTTTTTGTCTTCAGGTCACAATTGAGTCCATTTAGTCACATCTGCCTCTGGCCATGTGTAGACATTGAACGGTTTAGTTTAGAGACAGAAGAAACACTGATTGACAGCAATACCCCTTCACATCTTCCAGGTCTCTGAAAAGGTCACAGTGATGTCCACTGAAATGTCCATTCTCAGACAGTTGTCAGTGCTTGTAGGTCACAGCAGGAGCAAGATAAAGATCTTTCAGTGAGATCAATGTGCTCCAATTTTGAACAGCCATTTAACATTCAGCTCAGTGGTGATCATTGATGGATCAGAACTTGCCAAGATGCAGCCGAGTGCCCAATCTGTAAAGCACAGTGTGTTAACTATCTACTATCTGCCATCGCCAAGCCATCTGGCTGAGATTGATTGACAGCACCCCACTATTGAGAATTGTGTAATAGCTGTTCAGAAACTAGGTTATTAACTGTTCATGGCATGAAGAGCCTAATGTTCACTGGATATGTTTAATAGGTGAATTGAAACCTACAAATGAACCCTATAGACTTCTAGTTGTTGCCTGTTGGTGTTGCCTTAATTCAACCATTAGGTCTGATACTTATGATGCTGATCTTCATGGTTTGCACATTAACTAAATTATCCTAGCTTTCTACTATAGTCATTGGCACAGTTTGTCTGCAGTGATGTATAGCCTGGCTTGAGGTTCAAGTTGTATAAACAGTTCCTGTGTAGAAAATGTGCTTTAAAGCTGCTCTGTATTCTGCTATGCCCAGCACTATACTGCCTGTGCCACACTAATGGGTGAGAATATAACCATTAGAACACTGGTTGTCAAGCTGTGGCTCAGGGACCACCTGGGGGCCTTTAGGTGTTTCCCTCAGCAAAATGAACATTTGTTTAATTGCACTATATTTTGACGCCAATGTATTTGTGCATAGGTTTTACCCCCCTGATGGTGATACCTTTCTGTGCTACCCCATATCGCAAGCTTTTTTGACATAGGGGTCCCTAGGAGTCTGTGCTAAATACATATTTATTTAGGCATTCCCAGATATAAAAACATTTGAGAACTCTTGCAACTGAACTTGCTGCACTGACAGAGGTAACTTGCACAGTTTACTCTAGTTAAGTGTTTTGTTTTGCCTACGTACAGTACGTACAGTATAGGCTGCTCTGCTTTTCAAATGTTTTGGGTACAGCTCCCATTGTGTGTAAAATAATATATAAATATGCTGGCTGTTCTTCCAATCATAATTTCATATATTCATTTCATTCCTTTTGTAGTTTGAACAAAAAAGTGGACTGCGCCAGCTAGAGGAATTTCAAAGTTCCCTTGGTAACAAGCCAAATTTGCGTGCAAGCCACTTAAATTCTGCTTTGCACTTACTCATCTCAAGCTAAGGAGATTCTGACTTAGCAGGTCAGAGAGGAATTGGAGGAAAATGCCAGAGGTGGTGTTAAGGTATTTAGTATTAGTATAGAATCCATTCACCATCACAGATCACAGAACTTCTCAAAGAAGGAGGGCAGGCAGGGTTAGGCAGAGCATTGCAGGTATCGTACAGCAGAAATAAAATCTTGATCTGGGATGTAGGAATCCAATGTTTTTCCATGCCTTTTGGAGGGAATTCTTGGAATTTGACTGTTGGACATACAACTCTGCCTGGCTTACTCATCACACAACATGATTCCAGTGCACCCCTGCAACATTAAAAAAGCAAGGGGACGGGACAGGCGGGATGAGCAGAGTGTGTTAAATGGGTACCGATACAGGTAAAGAGGGGAGGAGAATGCATGGACTAGGTGCAGATTTCAAGTCAAACAGGCAGAGGGAGGGAGGCAACCCTTGGAGTAGAGGAGCTCAGTCCTCCTTCCTGTTCTGTCATGGGGAACAGAGAGATTCAAAGGGCAGACCTGCAAGAGAAAAAAAAGATAAAGAACACTATTTTTTATCAGAATACAGCCTGACACATCTGTACAGCTTCAAAGTCTTTGCAAGCATGCAGACTTCAAGGTATCATTCATGCACTAGCAATGAGGAGGGGATCTGCAAGAATAGGAAGAGATAGACTGAGGGAAACAGAAGGGGAGGAGAGGAGGGGGGCGATGGCACCCTGGAGGAAATTTTGGCCTTGAAAGAAATGTGGGAAAACAAGAAATATGACTTCAAAAACTATTTTCTTTTTCAAAGAGGATGTACATTTTTTGTGGAAAGAAATGTCGATGCTGCAGGAAGCATTACTACAGACAGGAATGAAAGAACACCTAATCGCTGTGCACTTTGCATCTGTCCTACTTTATACCTTTATCTTTTGAGCATGGGCAAAGAGATCTGTGTTGTGTACAATAATAGTCATTATGGCTGTTAGGCTCTCCTTAGTTCCCCATTACAATTGAGAAATCCTACATTTAGATAGACAGTTAATTTGAAATCAAGAGGGCAGAAAGAGAAAACAAAAGAGAGAAGTCTTCCTGTAGTCCACTAATGTCAGCATTTGGTTAGAGTAATGGCATAGAGCTGATTTGCTGCATGGACTTGATTTCTCTCGCTCTGGCTATCTCCATCACTGTGTCTGTGTCACCTGCCTCTTTCATGTGCTCTCTTACATCACTCTCTGTTCTCCTTTCCTGCTTTTTGGTATCCCTTCTCTTCATTTGTCTCTCTCTCTCTACCCCCCACACGCCACCTGAGAGAGCATCATTGATTAATGCTACATTGGCTGCCCAGTGCAAACTGTAATCAGCCACATTGGAGACCAGATCTCTCCGTTTCTCATTTTTTCTCTTCTTTATTCACTGTTTTTTTTTCTTCGCTGCTCGCTTGCCAAGTGTGTGTGTGCGTGTGTGCGTGTGTGCGTGTGTGTGTGAGTGTGTGAGTGTGTGAGTGTGTGGAGGGAAAGGCATGGGTAGGGAGGTGGGGGGGGAGGACACTCTCCCGGAAAGCTCTGCATTCATTTAGCGAGTGCCTAATGCTGTGGATGCTGTGACTGGTTGAGCGCTAGTCAGAGGACAGCCAAGCTCTCTACTCACCAGTTGAATGCTGCCAGTGTGCCTGGATGGGAGCACTGGGTCAGAAGAATCACTTGGGTGCCCCCGGTGAGCTCGTCCACAGGGAGAAATCTCCAGAGCTTTAGCTAAGGGCCTCCTCCCTGCATTCTTGCCTATCTGCCTGCCTCCATGCTGCCTCCATCCAGGGGAGGGCTTTTAAAATCCCCGCTGGCCTTCCTGGCTCTCTGGCTGGATGTAAGTAGCTGTTTAGCTGTTTAGCTTAGCTGGTATAGTCGGATTAGATGTACATGTCGTGGTGTTTGTTGTGGATTGTCCCATATTGACGGATTTTAGGGTGTGTGTTTAGTGTTGATGTTTTTTTGTTTGTTTGTTTGTTGTAGGCTAGGCTGTATCCATTATAGTTTTTAGTAAAGGCATCATTCATCACAGTAAAAGTATACATTAGGGACTTCTTTTATTCCTGTCAAAGTTGTATTAATGGTAGCTACCTCAGTTACATGGGTTGTAATTAGTGGGACATTCCGGAGAGGAAGTTAGCGATCAAGTGAGGGAGGGAGGGAAGAAGAGAACGAGTGTTTGTAACTGTCTCTCCCAGCTGAGGCTGATGGAGTAGAAAGCAGAGGCTTTGATTCTCCTCTTCAGCAGGACCAGGAGAGCATGGGTCTCCATGGTGATGGTATTGTTGCACAGTGAACAGCGATCGGAGGAGAGACCTTGTTGCACTAATTAACTAGAGTTTCGTTCCAAACGGAGACATCCACCAATTGGAAAGAAAAAAAATCTACAAGAGACTCGTACTACTCGTATCGTATTACTTTCACAAAGTGATGTATCACACAAAATTAAAACAAAATCTCTGGATCATCTATACTTACAAGCTGTTAAAAGCTGTTGAACATCTCCCCCCAAATGGACATAGCATAGGTCGCATTTTGGATAGCATTTTTGAATGGAGGTCCATTTCCTCTTCCTTCTTGAGTGATTCTACATTGTTTTTCAGATATTGTGTGTGTTTCTGTTTCATTTTGTTGTCTTGGGCATCTTTAAAAGGCTATGGTGCTGAGGAGGCTGTGACATGTAGGAATGTATGAGTAATTTTGCAGCCATATAGTGTGAAGTGTGGTCTTTACATTACATTTACATTACATTACAGTCATTTAGCAGATGCATTTATCCAAAGCGACTTACAATAAGTGCATTCAACATAGGTAGGCAAGAGAACTACTAGTCACCAGAAATCATAAGTGCATTTCTTTCCTAAACAAGCATCTAAGAGCAGAACCAGTGCTAAAGTAAAAGTGCAATAAGCTGGTATCTGGTCTTAGGTCTATAACTATAGAGGGGCTAACCAGCCCTCTATAGTTATAGTGAAGGTGGTTTTCAGTTAGTTCTCTGCCCTCTCTGTTCAGCCCAGGGGCAGTGTTTGTGGGGACAGACCTCTCACGGCTGTACTCTGTAGCTGTCTGTTTGAATCAGAGGAACAAGGGGTGTTTCTGTCTTGGCTTGGGGATGCTGCTCTTCTTGCTGCTGTCTGCCTTACTTGTACCTGCCCACACTACCTCCAGGGAGCTACAAATGCCAGGGTGCACTGGCCCACCTCTGCTTCACTCTCCTCCAGTCTCCTCTCAGAGATGCCAAATGTCCCTAAAGATTTGGCTCTCGAATGTTTCTGTCTTACTCTCATTTCAGTAGTTCTGACAAACATACTCAAAATGCACCCAAGTGCCTCATTCAGTCTGTCTCTCTTTCTTTCTGTCCTCTCTCTTTCTCTACAGCTACCAGTTCAACTAAGCTGGAAGACCTGAGCTTTCTAGATGAACAGCGCAACACACCCCTGCGGACATCCATTCGCCTACCCTGGCATAACACAGGAGGAAGGCCACCTCAGGACTCCAAAGGTAATGTCATATGCATTATACATTGCTGTATAGAAACACACGGCAACCAGAGCGAAGCGAGAAAACATGTTAGCGGCGCACATGCTCATCCCCTGCTCATAGATTCCCCACCAATCAATATATTTTCAGATTGTGGCAATTCGTCTCAACATCCATTTTATATTTTTGTTAGCCATGTCAACAGACATATTTGTCTGTCTCCACTGTCAGCAAATAGCAAAATGATAAGAATGAATGATTTATTAATGCTAACAGGAATAACATCACTAACAGTGAATGAGGATAACTGCAAGATAATCGTGTGTACAGCAGAATCTAACTACTACTGGACTCAATGGTATAAATGTTTCATACTATCAAAAGGCACAGTTAAATAATTAGGTTGTCCATACACACACATTGTTAGCTTTTTTTTTTTCAAGCGCTATGTACCATGTAAGGATTCTTTGGTTCACCCTCCTTTATCTTCTCGCTATATGTTTTGAAAGCTCGGTCGTCTCACTGAGAAAAATCCCACAGAGAGAATATTTTATGAGAACATGAATAATTTAATATGACATCATGAGATACTCAAACTATTTAACCCTCTTTTTGAAAACCTCTCCTTCCTTTTCCACACTAACTAAGTTGCTGGCATCGTGTCGGTGGTTTAGTTATCATATCCCTGTGGATGGAAACATTGGTACTGAGGAATGGGAATGTCTCTCCAGACTGCATTTGTGTTTGTCTTTATGTATGCAAGTATTTAGTCGTACGCCTCCAATATTGCCAGGGGCTCTAAAGAGTTTTATGCTGCCCAGCATTATGGGCTGTATGCAGCTCCAGACTTAAGTTGAGTAGACATGATGAAAACAGGTATGGTATAATTTTTCCTACTGTTGTGGGCGGGAGCCTCCCTTTCTAGCATATACAACAGTTGCCAACAATTGACCAACAGAATGTTTCCATATTTTAGTTTCTTATATCTTCCTCTGTTATCAAATTGATTTTGTCCTATTTGGAACTCCTCATTCAGCCCAGAAAGTTGCCTCTGTACATCCCCTTATACACCAATGCATCATCTCCTTAACATTTTAACATCAGCTAAGAGTTGGTGTTTTGTCAGAGCGTTGCTCCTGGCATTCGTACTGAAGCAGCAGCTACAGAGAAGGTAGCTAACCCACTCTCTTTCTCAGAAATGGTAAAACATGAGAAAGAGGAAATTTTGAGATAAATGAATAGAACTAGAAGCCAACGTCTGCTTGTAACTACACGTAGACTACGCTTCAGTTTTTCCACCCTTAGAAATTAATGAAGAGGAAGGAAGAATTTTGTGGAAACCCCATCTTTCAGAGGATATAGAAGAGCTTCCAGGTAAATGGTGGAGCTGTAAACATAGAAAAATGGATCATCACTGAGAGAGCCTGGATTAATTCCAACAGCAAGCTGAAGTGTTTCATGCCTGTGAATATGAGATGTTACAGTTTCTATGATCCAATACTACACGTTACTCATGACAAAAATAATGTTTCAAATTGCTTTGGGTAATAACTTGTTTCATTTCCTTTTTCCCCGCAGCTCGTTTTGCTCCCTATAAGCCTGTGGACATCATGCTCAAGCCGCTGTTGTTTGAGGTGCCCAGCATCACCACGGACTCTGTGTTTGTGGGCCGTGATTGGCTTTTTCAGCAACTGGAGGATATCCTGAAGGCCAGCGAGTCCACCGATAACCGCGGCGCTGTTGTGCTGGGCAGCGTGGGTTATGGCAAAACAGCAATTATATCCCGGTTAGTAGCGCTCAGCTGCCATGGAGGGCGCATGCGTCAGATCGCCTCCAACAGTCCTAGCGCCTCCCCCAAAAGTAAGTAATCATATGCCTTTGGATTTCATCTCTGTTGTAGAATATAACACTGGCTAAACCTTTTTTACTGTCTATTTGCAATTTAAGATTTTTTATATTTACATTTTAATTTTACCTTGATGGAGTGCCAGTATGTGCACTGACACTATGAAACCACATGTCAACGCTCATCCCTCAGCAACTGTTTATCTGATCTCACAAAGTATGGGAGGGTCAGAGGGTTACATAAAACAGTTTTGACTGTTATCTTATTAAATTACCAATCAGTCAAATTTACAAATTTAGTAAGGATCGAGCATTTATATTTCAAATAGATAAATTTGATTCCTCGTTACTATTTCCATCTATAAATATTTCAATAATATTCATGGTTCCAGTGCCACTACACAATGTTGAATCATGGGCACAATTAAGAAAAGATGATATCTATATGCAGATTTACTCCTAATTTATGATTAGGGTTAGACATACAGTCTGATAATATCAGTCAGATGACATACTCATATATTGTCTTGATAGTCTCCATATGTTATATATGTCTAGATGCAGACTCAACCCACTGCGTGTCTGTTTGTGTGCCAGGTGGGGGAGAACCAAATACAGAGCTTCCTCTCAGCCAGCCTCCACAGCCCACTCCACCTCACAGCGCTACCAACACACTGAGGAACAACAGCTGCCCGGGCACCCCTGAGATCCAGAGGCGCAAGGAGGAGGCCGTCAAACGCTTGGCCGCCAAGGTAACATTTGACCTGCAATCACACTGTCAGTGTAACCTGAATGGAAAAAAAAAAAACAAGACTTGATGATGATGATGATTATCTTTAGCATTTTGGTCCATCTTCAAATACGAATGTGAACCTTTGCTATTATGTCAGTTAGCTGTAGAATACATTTTTGTGATTGCGATTGCAGTCACGATTTCAGCAGATGGCTTTGGGTTTGTTGTCTGTATATTAACTGATGCGCTGGGTGTACTTTGTTCTCATTTCTTCCTGGGGAGACAATGTCCTTTTCTTCTCCCATAGTCTATTTCTCCTGTCCTTCATCCACCTTATCTTACTTCCCCCTGCAGACCTGTCCCTTATGACTAAGGTGCTCACGTTGTGCAGTGTTGCCTTTAGTATGTCTGGGATGCGTTGCAGAAACATGACACTAAGTGCACTCAGTTCCTTTATGTTTGTTTACATTCATTTTAGTTAATTAAAGACAATTCCAACATTGGTCTTTGTATAAGAGACCTTTTATATCATAGGCTTGTTTTATTTGAGTAGCAGTAAACAATAACCAGCCTTGAGATAATATGAGGAAGGGGGGGGATGTGCTTTAGCATGCTCTGTTCACTCACAGATAGAGGAAAATGATATTGTGTAGATCAAAGAGTCACATTTGGTCTTTCTCTATGTTGCCATGGGAACACAGTAACAGTATGGTCAGAATAGCTTCAGGTGGAGTCATATGTCCGAAACAGCACACTGTTCCTTACAGTTCAGATCATGAGGTGTAGCCCTGACAGGTCTGTGGAACCTGAGACTTAAGTCAGCTTTGGGAACCTTGTTTAATTGTTTATATCCTCCAGAGCTTACACCTGAGCAAGCTTTCATTATCTTTGCAGTCATTACACAGCACTACAAGTTGCATTACAATAGCTAGGCTAGACAACAAAAACAATACATAAGACATAATAGCTTGTCATTATTTTCTATGCAATAAATACCATCTCATTCATTACGTATCCAATTATTGTCAACAAAATTCACTGAGGATTTTATTATCAACACCAATTTTATAATCATCAGGACTACGTCTTGGGGTTTCTGTTATTGAAATTGCCGGGAAGATGCCCTGCTGTCCTGTTTTCTTAAACCTGAATTCAGCTTTACAATTTACCATGTAATTGTTTCCATTTCAGAAAGTTTCCTTGTTATGGCATTTTGAATAACAATCTGCAATTCACTGCTGCAGCTTGTGTGATTACGCCTATTCTCCCATGCTCTTTAGAAAACATGATGCCTTTGCTGATGGGCTGCTTAGCACATGAGAGCTGCACATTTTGTACGTTTTAGAAATGGTTATTGTTGGCTGAAACTCTCAGAGGCATTTAATAACTTCAGGAATGTTTACCCTGCTGACAGTTGGAAAGGGAAGAAGTCAGACTCCTGTGTTTCAGAGACAGTTTTCTTAGATGGGACTCAAAATGGCATCTATTTGATTAGTTTGATAGCTTGGTGATGGCAGGTTGTTAGGTCAGTCAAACTATTTCCAGGTTTGGAGCTCTTACAATAGTAAAGTGTGCCCCTGTGTTTGACTCAAGTATGTGATGTTTCTTTTTTATGTTTTGGATCTTCCCTGTAACCCATCTTCAATTTTACTTACACTCTTGCCCTTTCATGGATCCCTCCTTAACAATGAAACAATGCATGGGATGACTACAGCCTGCCACTGCCATTGGGAATGCCATAGTTCCTGTGCCAGACAGCTCACTTTATGCTACTGAAGCACATCTAAATATCTCTGAAGCCCAAGCAGCGTTCCTCACGCCAATTATTCTGTAAAATGTTTCCAACAGGCGCTCTCACAGGAGCTCTGTTCCTGTGATGTGTGAATACTGATGCACCACAGAGCAGCTTCTGTCAAATTCTGTCAATTTTTTTTAATCACTGATTTGAAATTGCCCTCATAACAGGCACTGAAGCTGTTAAATTGTATGGTTTATCACAAGTTTAATATCTTATTCATATTACAGAGGCACATTGCTAGGCATTGTTTCTCAACAGCAACTTCACTGCTGCCCCAGTAGATGTTGAACTACTGCAGTTGCACTGCAGAGCTTTACTTCTTAATGTGTTGGTCATCAAATGCGTATTGCTCATTGATTAGGTAGTGATCTGTATGGGTTGGTTATTGAAATAGCCCATCACTGCAGTTTCTCTCTCAGGTGTCTGTCCAGACTGCCTGTGTGTATACAAATGAGTTGTAACAAGCAGGTTTATTGAACTTAATTGTTCTTTACTTTGACATGGTGTCACAGCTCCCATCTGTGGTTGTGTTATTGCATCCCTCCGAGAAAGCATTTGGTTTGTCTGGCACACAAAATGGCACAAGTGAAAGTGAGCCAAACTCTCTAAGAGGATAGATAAAGCCCATCCTAGTAAGGGAATTTAGCACTGTTTCACATCACTGACCAGAGAAGGTAGTAAATGTAAAAATGTAATGTTTGCTGTAGGTTCGATGAAAAAATGTGTTAATCATTTTGCAAAGGATTAATGAATCAGGCACTCACAATGCTAAAGAGTTGTATTTCACAAGATATTCTACTTTTGAGAGTGAAGTTAGGATAAGAAGTCATTTTAGAAGATTATTTAATATCCCTTGTTGAAACAGATTTTGTTGAATCATTGAGATTGTCTTTATGTAATGTTTTTAATTGAGTACCTATTTTATTCCTTTAGCGTCCCTGAATTCAGTAATAACAACAATAATAATAATCACAATCATAATTTGCTGTATTTCAATGTCAATAAATTCGTAGCTGATCATTTTCTTCCGTGGCTGATGCATCATTACATTCAGTGAAAAAGAGTTTTGCCCACTTCTCTGATTGATATCCTCTGCCAGCCTGCTCCCCAGAGCTGTATGGCCAGAGTTTGCCCCTGCCACAGTGTAGAACAAGACAGAGCTATTAACCCTGTACATCCGAATATAGATGACTGCCATCATTCAAGTGGAGGGATTTCAGTGATACATTACAGGAAATTCAGACATGTCCAAAAAGGCAGTGTAGTCTATCTGTCTATTTGTCTGTGGGTCAAGGTCCATTCCTGTCCCCCTCTTAGCTACCACCCCATCAAGTGCCAAGTCTTCAGTGCCATCTCAGTAGAAATGAGATTATGGCATGACTGAGGGGCATATTTCCTCCTTTACAAATGACCACTTTGTCACTGTGACTCACAATAAAGTTGTGTCCAAAATTTGTTTTACGTGCAGTGAACTTTAATAATAAAATATGGGAGGTCTTTGCCACATCTGATTAATGAAAATTCAGCTAGTCTGACTTTTCCAGAGGCTGATCATTATTGTGTTTGGGTAGAGGCCGCTCTGCAGTGTCCCAGCCAGCCAGAGCAGCCGGCTGCAGCAGAGGTAGAGCCAGTGGAGGAGCTGGTCACCTGCCACTGGAAGTGTGTCAGCTCCTCCAAGTTGGACTGTAATTAGAACAGTCACACATCCCCAGGGCATCTCCCCTTCCCTCCCCTCCTTCACATCCCTGCCCCTCATCTTCCCCTTTAAAGCAGACGTCCGTGAACACTGCAGCAACCTGTTCAGAAGCTCAGGTAGTTCATCATCCTTAGTGCCATAATGTGAATAGAGAGTGGATCAGAACATGTTCTCAACTGGGTCGGAGTGAAGTTATGTGAGTTTATGGAGGTTGTGAATACCACAAGTCATCAGACAAGGTTGAGCACTGTACAGAATTTCCCACCTTAGATGTACAGCTCCATAGTACTGCCGCAGTGGAATGAGGGTAACCATGGCTTAGTTGGGGTACCAGGCTACTGTATTACATCAAATGCTCTTTAGCCGATAGCACTATACTTCAAGGTCACTACTGCAGTGGCTTTGCAGATTGTTTGTGGCTAAAACAAACAGCAATGTAAGCTCTTCAGTTATTGCTATACTGTATTTTTTAATTGTGCATGTAAGTCTGAAGTCAGGAAAGTTTCAATAAGATAAAACCTCAACTCTTTTCTCCCTCCTGTTTGTTTTCCAGGTGGTGGCATATCACTATTGCCAGGCTGACAATACCTACACTTGCCTGGTACCGGAGTTTGTGCATAGTATCGCTGCCCTGCTGTGCAGAGCACACCAACTCAGTGCATACCGTGAGCTGTTACTCAAAGAGCCCCACCTCCAGAGTATGCTCAGTCTGCGCTCCTGCGTCCAGGACCCCATGGCTGCTTTCCGGAGGGGTGTGCTTGAGCCATTGGCCAGTCTTCGTAAAGGTAAAACACTACTGTCCAATTTCCCAATATTTCACCTCTGTAGGCTTCTTGTGTTTTGCCTCAATTTACTCATCTCTGACTACTTCATTCTTCAACGGTCCAACTCTACTCCAGAGTAGGCAATAACTGATTTAATGCATCCATATTTTTTCCAGGAAACAGTATAATGTATACAATGTTATATGAAATTACACAGCTTTTATACTTTGCAGCAGTGCTGGCATGCATCTTGATCTTTGTTTGTACATAATTGACTGTAAGAATTTGTTGAAATCTAGGGTGAACTATGCATGTCTGAATTGAGTGTGAGAATGAGCTTAATAGGCCATCTGATGGCCCTGTTTGATTAGTTTATCCCTCATGTGCTTGACATGTGACAGTAGCCCCTACAGGCCTGCAGAGTAGCGCTAATTGAGTACTTGGGCAGTATATACTATCAGTGAAATGGCACCCCTTAGTACTGTCACTATTTTGTATTTGCAAGCTTATATACATCTCTGTCTGTATAGGAATAATTTTTATGGTGTGTTAAATATGGTGCGGGGGAAATGCCAAAAATATCAATATTGTAAGGCCGGTGGAGCCTATGTCCTTATCGAAGCCGGAAATTGATCTAGCAACTGATCAGCCAGAGGTGGCAAACGATTTGTCGGGAGAAGCAAATGAGAGGCCGGCGGTGGTAAATAAGAACCCGGCGCAAGCTGCTCCTTAACACTCTGCGAGGCGGGCTACTCACTCTCCTAGGTTAGCTATCCGCTCTCCTGGCCTAGCCATCCACTTTTCTAGGTTAGCTATCCACTTTCCTAGTTAAGCTATTGATTCACCAAGGATGGCAACTCACTTACCTAGGCTGGTAACTATGAAGGTATTTCCCTGCCAAAACTATATTCAGATCATGATTGGCAAGAGCGAAAAACAATTTGAGCAAGAAAATCTGATTTGTATTCGCAAAACTCTCTTTTCAGTTACACTTTTACACTTGCAAAAATCAATTTTGTCACTGTTTCAGTGCTCAAAGCCTGCCAAAACAATTTGCAAGTGTGTGGACCAGGATTTGCAAGCAAGATCCAAGATTTGCAAGCAATGGGGAGGTGGGGGCTAGAACAGAGAGCTATCTGATTGGTGCACGGAGACTGATCACTATGCTCTGCACTGATTGGATACAGAATTTGTCACTCTGACTGGCACCGTAACTGCTCCATTGTGTTCGCTATAGTGGATTTATTTTACTAAATGTAAATAGCCTAGAGTAGAACTAGCTAGCTTGCTAGTTACAAGAAACTACCTGATTGGTAGGTTTGTATTGTATTACTTACTATGAACATTAATGGAGCTTCAAATAATATCAGTAGCAGACTCGCTACCCCCGAGACACTGGCAGGAGTAGAGAGATCACGGACCCGCAGGCCGCTTTATTTATTATTTATTTATAGTATATGGAAAAATAAACATGAAAAAAGTTAATAATTGAGAAGATATGAAATGTTGGATTCTCTTCCACCTATTTCATTGATGGGCTTTTAAGTAAACATAACGGCAGTTAACACTGGCGAGAAAAAAAAAACTGGAGGAGAAATTCAGTTCAGCATTTTACCTTCCTCACCCATATAGCTATAGTTGTTTATAAGACTTGACTTGGCTTGCATGCAACCTTGCTACAGTATTAAGTATTACAGTATTCAACTTAGTTTCTCTCTCTGTGTCTCTCTTTGTCTCTCTCACACACATACGCAGTAACACACAGTTGCCTTTCGACACGCCACATCCTTTTTGATACTGGGATCCCATTTTTTTTCGACAAGGTATAGCTTTTTTGTAATTGACAAAGGCTGTTAGTTTTTCACAGTATGCTGTTTTAATTAGCATTTTAGTAGCCGGTATGTCTCTTCATTCATCTGCCTTGCTAATATATAAAGCAAGCCTGACCATGGGTTGACAGCAACTCACTTTGCAAGCACATAGGCTAGATACTATCATTTTTTTAACTTGCACATTGAGGGTATGCTTACGATAATTTGTGGTTCCTTTCCTCGGGGCACTGGCCCGTTTGGGCCAATTACTGACCGATCAACTGGCCCGAGTCAACCTCTTAGTGGCCCCAGGGCAATCCTTATTGTCGAACCATGTAGCTGGCTTGATACTGGTCGGTTCTTAGCAGATGTGTAGTTGAGATAGTGTGAATATGTTTTGGATTTTACATATTTTAGAGATGTGCATTTGCACCACTATCTGATGAGGTAAGCACTGAATATGGTACTGATGTGTTTCTTCAATAGTTAGGTATTAGCATGACTGTAAGCTATTGACATATAACATATTTCTACTCCAAACCCTTTGTTGTCTCAATTAAAGGTGTTGCTACAAGATTAGAGGTGTTCCTGTATACGTATATGGATCATGACAGTCGTCATACTGTAGAAAACGCTTCTATAGTATGACGACTGTCTTACTTTACCAATAAAACTAGCTCTAAGCTATTTTTCACTTGTTTATACCGAGCATGTCCTTTTTAAACTTTAAACTTAACCTGTCAAAGACGGCATTAAGTAAGGTCAGAGAACCCATGAGAACCCATCTAGTGAGGCAGATTAAAATTCCATGCCAACACAAAGAAAGTTAAATATTGGACATGGCCTTATCTTTGGCTTCAACATCAGGGTAATTGCTTCACATTGAAGCACATTGGATTCTCTGATATTGTATTGATTTTGACTGACAGTACACATTGAATGTTTTTGTTGTAGAATAGGTTCTCTACAAGGTAAGCAAGGTGAGGTGTCTGTATGCGTGTGTGCACGTATGTGTGTATTTGTATGCATGAATGCATGCAACTGTGGTGAATATTCCCTAGAAAAAGAAACTGAAGGTCACAGGGTTGTTTTACACACTTTAGATAAACACATTGGTAAATCAATGTGTTTTTACAAGAGGCACTATCAATTCAGATATTTAAGCCGCCTGCTTATATGACAGACTTGGTAGAGAATGTGAATCAGTGTGGTAGGTAGCAAAGGAGCATGGAAGCAGCACATTCCTGTGACGGAAGGATTGAATGTAGCGGGTCCACCGCCTCACATACCTCCCTTCACTCGTCTTCTTCCATCTTTTCTTCCCCATACCCCCTATCCAACTGATATGAATAGTCTGATGCCTTCGTCTTTATATGGAAATTAAATGTTGGTTTATCCGCTCCATCACAAAGAGACGCATGAGTTTGGAACCATTTATAAGACTGTTAAATAAGACTATTGCAAGGCTTTGAGAGAAAAGAATCATAGAGTTTTTTCCCCTGATTGCCCACAGCATCTCACCCCCTGCCACTGAATGTATTAACTTTTTCTTTGCAGAGCAAATGCAATTTGACATTCCAGTGAGGAGTGGAGTAGGTGCATAGGGGCTGTGTAGTAGATGAGTCAGAGAAAAGGCCCCTACCGCTTACTTTCACCCCACCTCAGAGATCCTGGCTTAGTTACGACAGTGGAGTAGAGCATGTCTCCACATTCTCACCATGGAGCAGTTTAGTGGAGCTGGGGTGGCTGTGGAGTTAAGACTTAATACCACTCAAGTTCATTCAGTACTCCATTGCAGAAATGCAGTGATAGAAAACCTGAGAAAATGTATTACAATAAACTGTTAATCCGTTGCAAGTACTGTGACAAATCTAGCCTACCTGGAAAAGAAAAAGAGTAGGAAAAAGTATAGGTTTCGAAGCATGCACCACCCCCCACCCCCCAAACCAACACCAGCTATTCTTCAGTAGTGGATGATACACTTACTTTCAACTAAAATTGTTCTGTGTGTGTCCAGAGCGGAAGATCCCAGAGGAGGACTACATCATCTTGATAGACGGGCTGAACGAAGCAGAGTTTCACAAGCCTGACTACGGAGACACTATTGCCTCCTTCATCACCAAGATCATCGCCAAGTTCCCTTCCTGGCTCAAGTTGGTGGTCACCGTCCGGGTCAATTTGCTGGTAAGCTAAGAAACAAGTTTGTTCTGTCCTCTTGTCTTTTCAGATATATTTTTCTTGGAATATGACTAAATGAATAATCATCAATTAGATACATTAAAGATTTTAACTGGAACTTTCATTAAGGGAGAGTTGTAATCAGCTCATTATGTTAGCTTGATTTCATAGTCCTCTCTTTACAGATGTAGAATTTGACAATGTCAAGTGAAAAAACTGAGTAACAAACCTCAAGTGGGATCTGCTATCAATTTTTGATACTCGCCTCACCCGCTGACATCGGGCCCTGTAGGTTTTGACAAGTGTGGAAGTTGAAAGGGTTTCATGTGCTGTACCTCGTTGTCATATGCTACTCTCTACAAAGAGTAATTTCTGTCAAGTGTATCCACGAACATTGGAGAAGGAATGGAAGTATCAGTGACCCAGGAAACAAGACTGCATGACAGGGAAAGCGGAGCAAGGCGCTTTGAGCTGACTAACTTGGAGTGAAATTGACACTGGGTCTACCAGTTCAGAAGCTGAGCTGGGCCTGTGTTGAGCTCACACTGTGGGAAGCTGAGGCTTTGACAGGCCTGATGAGCCACATGACGGCTGATTGTCTTGGCTGCGATGGAGCGCTGAGCCTGAGCCCGGAATAATGTGGCAGCTGACTGACTGACAGCCAGAACTCGAGTTATTAATGCCCATACAGAAGCCAGGCGCAGGCCACTGTCTATCAGTATGCATGGGAGCTAACTCTACACTGCAGACAGACTACAGCTCATTTGTTTATTCTGCAACTGAGTGAGAATTGAAATTTTGTTTATGGCAAGGTTCTGTGGATGTGTTAAGCCAATAGATTGCTGTGGTTATACACATTTTTTATTCAAGTCTTTTATATTCAGTTCCATTAATCCTCTCATGGCTAGGATGAGTCTGTGATGTGCAAAGAGATTTTGGATCCCCAAGTCTATAACGTGCAATGCAATTTGGTTAAAACCCTGCCGTGAAAGGAATTAAGTTGGCCTCTGATTGACACAGTGAAGCAGTTTAAATTGGAGGGAATGTGTGTCCGAACCTCTAAACTAGTTATAGTTAGTTTCACATGTCAGAATGTTGGAATAACTTGAGGCATAGACCTCATCTAGCATTGGAAAAGCAAGAGAATACTGTTCCTACACAGGGGTTTTTTGGAGAATACTCTCAATTCAAAACCACAGTAGTGCAGAGAAGCGAGATGAAAGAGTGATAGTGTTGCTTCACACATTCAGCAGACAAATAATATCTCAGGAAGGAGGAAGGGGTCATCATAATGCCCTTTGCTAGCCACTGACTAGACTAATACCGGGCCTCTCTGTGAGGTGTTGCTAACACCTCGGCTACCTTGTGGATTATTGTGTGTGTGTTTGTGTGTCTTTCTGCCTGCTGTTCCTTGCCATGATGACGAGGATGAGGTATTTTCTCACTGAGGCAATGTTTCTCTAGCCTCAGACAGGCAGGGGATTGGAGGATTAAGGTGCATTGATTTTTCTGACCCCTAGGAGGGAGATTGAAGTGTGGGCTTAGGCTTGGCCCTCTGCCTGCCTGCTAGTAGTGTCCCTGCACCCCCTCTGCATCTTTGTTCTCAGTTTTTCAGTCCCATTGTCCTCACAGCCACATGTTTCCAACAGTGGTGTGTCTGCTGTGGCCTGATAGCTCCATCTCTCAGTATGTTACCACCCCTGCTGCCCATTGACCCTCCTCAGATAATACACACCAGCAGGAATTACCCACAAGGCAGGCCTCATGATGACAGGAATGCTTTTGGCCTTAAAACATTAACTTTTCTGGTGTGGTCGGAGGAGATACAATTTACAATTGTTTATTGATATTCAAGCATTGAGGTTTGATTATACCTTTACACACTTAAAACGTAATTATTCCTCATGAGGAGATTATGCACCATGCCTCTTCAAATGTAATTTCCAGTATATATCACTCTCATAATATCCTAACCTTGTTTCTTCCATAGGAGATCACCAGCCTCTTGCCCTTCTCTAAAATCTCCCTGGACGAATTTCCCGACAAGACGGAGATAAACAATGATCTCAATGCGTACATCCAGTACCGCATCAACAGCAGCAAGGATATCATGAACAACATAAGCCTCAATGGCAAGGCAGACCCCGTCATTGTGGGCAAGCTGAGTAGCCACCTGATCTCCCGCAGCCAGGGCTCCTACCTGTACCTCAAACTTACCCTGGATCTGTTTGAGAAAGGCCACCTTGTCATAAAGAGTGCCAGCTACAAGGTGGTGCCCGTCTCGCTGGCTGAGCTCTACCAGCTGCAGTGCAACATGAAGTTCATGACCAACTCAGCGTTTGAGCGCTCATTACCCATCCTCAACGTAGCGTTGGCCTCGCTGCATCCCATGACTGACGAACAGCTGTTCCAGGCCATCAATGCTGGCAGTGTCCAAGGGGAGCTGAAGTGGGAGGACTTTCAGCAACGCATGGAGTTACTTTCCTGCTTCCTCATCAAACGGCGGGACAAGACACGCATGTTCTGCCACCCTTCCTTCAGAGAGTGGCTCGTGTGGAGGGCTGATGGAGAAAGTAGCGACTTCCTCTGTGACCCCAGGTCAGTTCTCTGTTTTGTGAACACATACAGTAACAGCACTCCCTTTAGGAATGTAGGCAATAGAGAGCTGAAGTGGAAGTTGTCATTTTTCGTCATTTTGTATGCCAAAGATTAGCATCTCGTGTGGATTTCGTAGCAACAATCAATATATAAAATAATTGAATGATGAAAATTCATGAAGGTGAATGAAGGTGAATGTATTTTATTTCATGGAACAAAATGGCAAACCAAACACACCACATGGCAGAAATGCAAATTTTATAGCTTAGTTACATCACACCTCAACTCTCTATTGCATTACATGGATGACAAGGCAGTCATGCATCTTGAAAATATTATCAAGTTTCCAATCGATCCCAGAAAAAGTTCAAACAATCTTTTAGGACAAGTAAAAAAGTAGCCATGAGGTAAGTTATATGCAGGTGGTCTATATACCATTCTTACAGGAAGTGCAGAATGTGACTTGGAGTGCTGCTTGAAATTCACCCCTGTGAGTAAAAAAGAAGGGTTGCCAGGGGTTCAGAAATAGGCACTTCAGGATAGCACTCAGATGTTTGAAAAATAACCACCTTGTTTGGCTGTGGATCCTCTACTTCTGAGTGTGGTTCTGAATTGTAAATAGTATGTGCAACCTGCCCACCATTTTTGAAAAGTAAACAAACATGAAGCAGTCTTCAATGTGTTATTTATGTGGAAATGAAGGAAATTCCAATCAATATGTTTTGCATGACTCATTTCCGCCAGACATTTTCCTTAGCCCCAAGAGGAAATTGAACATCCACACCATGTCCTTGGTATTGGTTGGAATCATATCAACCCACTCTTTTTAACTAAATTGCTGTTCCGTTATCGTCTCTGAGTTTCTTACCAGCAATGAACCATTTAAAAGGATACTCTTCTAACCTACAGGGACCTCTGCTGCAAATAGAATAACTGAATTTATGCTTCCATCCAGGAACAAAACCTGCCAAGTAATGTTTCTACCTTTGGTCTAAGCTCTGGGTGTTTGGTAGCAGCACAGGAAGTGTCACCATACACATGGTCCTGTCAGGTCAACTGTAGTTTGGTCTGATCTGAAAAAGGCTGGACTTCAAACATATGTGGGATTCACAACCTCACTCTGCTTTGTGGGGAATTTTATTGAGCGGAAATCCATCATATTTGATTGAGATTAGCATGTGTTCCTACTAGTATTGTCCCCTTGTTAACTGTAAACATGTAAATGGACATATGAATCAGTAGTCAGGAAATAAACTACAATACAAGTCGACCTTGATGTAAAAAGAGAAGTCCAAACTTTGATTTCTTTTAAGTAAGGAACAAATTGCCTCCAACATTTTTAATAATGTTTGATGCCATGTGAAATATTAACAAGTAATCTGCTGTGTGTTCCACTTGAGCTTAGATGAGTTTGCTGAGGAAAATCTAATCTGCAGAACATTGTTTCCTGCCATGCCCTTTGTGCCCTGTTGGACAGGCTAATGCACTTTAGCAATGATACCTTATTGTGATTCAGCCCTCACACCCTCGTTAGTGACTGTCGTCATGCATACTTAATAAATTGGATGATGTCACTACAGCTTACTTTTGTCCTTCCCGTAATGCCTTAGTCTAGTCTCACCTCTATCTCTAAATGGATGAAAACCTACCTTTATATTCAGGCCATTCACAGACTTCCAACAATGTGATTAGAAACAAAGGCTGAGAGTCTGGCACAAAGAACGCAGATGTAAAAAAAAACAAAAAAAAAAACTGCCGCA
>CABFOQ010052430.1:47139-61689 GCA_900660455.1 Gephyroberyx darwinii
AGAAGTGAATGCAATGCCACACACACACACACACACACACACACACACACGTGCACACTCACACACACAAAGTGGAGGCAATAATAGAAAGAATTTTAACCAGATCAAAGTGAACTGCAATCATGCATGGCCTTTTAATGAAGTTCTGCGTTAATTAACACCAGAGTGAGCCTCAGTGAGGAAGGAAAGGAGAACACAGGGGTTTGTATTCTCTTACTCCCTCATCCCCACCCTTCCCAAGCACCAGTTTGGAAAGGCCCATGTCGTCTAGACAGTGTTTTTAGCCTAATCACACCAGCACTGGATGGAATAATGCTCCATAATGACGCCAAAACACTCCTCAAGACTGAAATGAACATTTTGATGAACTGTCTTCAACTGAGCAAATTAAAATGCATTCATTATGAGTGAGGCAGAGGAACACTGACGCACTCAATAAGTGGGTGAAGAACAATGCCAATCACTTGCATCATTGCATTTATAGAGTACTGTGCAAAAGTCTTAGGCACATGTAAAAAGAATTCTGTAAAGTGAAGATGCTTTCAAAAATAATGAAATGAAAAGTTTCTAAATATCAAAAAAATGACTAAAAGTGAAGTAATGTAAAACACTAATGCAGAAAACACAATTACACAACACAATTAAAAACACAATTAAAATAAATCTAGGGTGTCTAAACCTTTATGAAAGATGTGTTATACATGTACATAGATAATAGACATACAGTCATGCTTGTTTGTGAACCCTAGAAGCAGTGGTCATTGTTTCATATTTGATAGAAGAATAACCTTATGAAATCTAAACCTCAAATGAAGATATCCCAAATAAAGAACTTGCACAAATAAATATGATATGATTTTATGATGGTTTAACAAAAATGAATATGTGCGCAACAATCTGAACTTCTTCAACGAATAACTCGTAGCACCTCCTTTAGCAGCGATGACTTGGACTAAACGCCACTGATCACTGATCAGTCTCTGGCATCTTCCTGGATGGATTTTCTCCTACTTGATTGCATGGTAGATTAGATTGCATGGTAAAAACTCGAAATGTCTATAATTTCACGAGGGTTACAAACTTTCAATCATGACTGTATATTAAGAGCTCATGTCCCCGACACCCCTACTACTGTTTTCCTACTGGTTGCCTTTTCTGCTGTACAGTTGAATATCCTCTCTGTTGTTTCCTAACCCAGAACTGGCCATGCCCTTATGGCTTTCATGCTGTCCCGCCAAGAGGGGAAACTGAATCGCCAGCAGACCATGGAGCTGGGACACCACATCCTCAAAGCGCATATCTTCAAGGTACAGCTACGATGCCTACATGCACTCTGTGTCCATCTTTAGTTGAATTCCATCCTTCTAGGAATGCTGTGGTGTGAACTCTATGTTTATTTATGAATTATGAATATGGTATTACCAGAGGATAAGCCTCTGGATGTGGAGAGAGCTTACACAGCTGTGGTTTATTGATGTTGTGTGTGTGTGTGCATGTGCGTGTGCTTGTGCGTGTGTGTGTGTGCGTGCGTGCGTGCGTGCGTGCGCGCGCGCGTGCATGTGTCTGCATGCCCATGCTTGGGTGCGTGTGTGTACAGGGCCTGAGTAAGAAAACAGGTGTGTCATCCAGTGTACTGCAGGCTTTGTGGATCAACTGCAGCACCGACGGCCTTTCGGCAGCCTTGGCCTCTCTGAGGAACCTCTACACACCCAACGTCAAGGTGAGACCATCTCAGGCATACAGTCCAATTTAGGGGTCTGTTCCTGTTTAGGGTCTGTTCCTGGAAGCTGTGATGAGTGTGAGCCCAGCAGTGATGAATACCACCACTACTGAGAGCAGCATAGAGATGCTCACTGGCCCAGATTGATACGTCTTTCTCTTTAGCCAGTAGCTTGATCTATTGCTATCTCTGGTGCTCTCTGCAGGCAGGATAAGCCTCTGTCCTTCTCAGTAATTACCATGGGCCTTTTATATTAGTAGTAATTGGATAAACAAAAGGCCACATTAATGGTAGCGCTAGGAAAAAGGATTTTTTTCATTTTAAATGTATAATTATACCAACTGCCTTCCCGCTTTGTTTCAGCAGGGAGAAAATTATTGGCCTTTCCAGGAAAGGCCATTATGTCGCAATGATATATTCTGGCTTTAAGCGAAATGATCATACATTTTTCTTTGTCATTAGTTTTAGCAGTTACAGTGGGGTTCAATCACTTCTTGTCATCCTCATTGTCTCTTTGCGAGTTATTGTGAAGTATAACATCACTCAAAAAGACAGGTACAGAATGGCCTTGTTCTGTCCTCTGGGAAAACAGGGGAACGCTGTTAATTTATTTCACTTTATTTCCAATAAATGAACCCAATTCAATTTCCCTTTTCTAACACTCATTTGACTCCATGGTTCTGTTTGACTAAGCATTTATTATTCATATCCCTGTCAAGGAAAAGAATACTCCACTTATTCACCTGACTTTTGCTTATAACAAAAGCTCAAGATCAGAGTCAAATGGTATCATGTCTTGCAATGAAATGAGATAAGTAGGAGAGTTTAGCAAATCCTAGGAAAGTCTGAAAATGTTTTAAATTGAATAGTTTAAATTTGAGAAAAGTTTTGAAAGGTTGTTAGCACTATTTTTTTTTTTTAACTTATAATGACTAGGGATTGATTCAAATTAACATTAAAAAGGTCTTAAAGTCTTAAATTTGACTGAAACCTATTGATACTCTGTGGTTCTCATTGGGCTATGGCATAAGAATTTTTGCTTCTTAAAAGTACATAACTGTATTTGACGCTGTTCCAAACCGAATTTCCCTGTTTGCGTTGTCATTTGGACAATCAGGTGAGCCGTCTGCTGATGCTAGGTGGGGCAAATGTGAATTACCGTACGGAGGTCCTGAACAACGCCCCGGTGCTCTGCGTCCAGTCCCACCTCGGCCACCAGGAAATGGCCTCCCTGCTGCTGGAGTTTGGGGCCAGCGTAGATGTGGTCTCTGAGAATGGCATGAGCCCCCTCTGCTTCTCTGCTGCTGCAGGCCACTTGGGTCTAGTCAGCCTGCTCTGCAAGAGGGGGGCCAAGGTGAGGGGCTTGCCTTCATAACCCTCTACCTAAATAAACTGATGGATTAGGGCTATCATAGCCTTTGTCTTTCATGCCTTAATTTGTGCTCATAGAAATTGCATGGTCTTTAGTCTAATGCCACTTTACTCTCTGGCATAGGTTGATCATGTGGATAAGAGTGGCCAGTGTGCACTGGTCCACGCTGCTCTGCGAGGACATCCCGAGATCATCCAGTACCTGATGGAGCTAGAGTGGAGCCCTGAAGGCCAGCAGCAGGACTGCGGTCTGAAGAACAAAACCCTCCAACAGGCTCTGATAGCAGCCTGCAGCATGGGACACACACAGGTCAGAATGATAACCACATGCACATACTGTACACACAACCAACCCTCACCCATCCCTCCACACATACAAACAGTGAATATAATCTTAGTAATTACAGCCTGGGGATGTGTAATATAATGTGCATGTCCTCTGTGTGTCTCTCCGTTGCTACATTTTAGTTACTCACTATACTATGTATTTGAAAGAAAAACTAAGCCTGCTATTAATCCACACAATTTACTCAGCATTGAATACAATACAGTGCAACCAATTCTCCCTGTCCTTCACAGCAATATCACACTTCTCCTTTCCTCTTCTCTGTCCTTTCACTTCAACACTCCATAGAGAATTTCTGAGAGGAGATGGAGCCGAAGAAAAATCTGAGCACATCTTGTTCTCAGTGATGATGACATACAGTGTGAGGTGTTAGTTTGCGTTGCCTATCTGAAGGCGCGGGGAGGGGATCGATCACAGCGCTGTGCCTCCAGCTGCCCAGGTGCAGTGTGGGCTGTGGGTTTATTTTGGCTTCCTCATTAGTTGGGTTCAGATCCCTAGGCCCGGCTGCGTGCACCTCAGAATAATAGAACTGGGCCAAGCGAAGCTATCGACCCACATATACCTCCACTGTGGCCAGAGAAGAGGAGACCCCCTAACACTCAAGTATTAATCAGATTGGCCTTGGCTCACATAACCCCATAGTCTAGGAATCAGCAGTTCTCTGGTCTACTGTGATTAATTTATCATCGGCTAGAAGACCATAATTCGCTGGGGCAGCTCAGTATTGATCAGATGAAGTTTGTTTCGGTGCTCCTCTTGTTTCCGTTCTGCTACGTAATCAGCATGAAGGTTTATTTGATATCTTATGCTGAAACACTATGCTATTAATCAAAGTTTCTTGTTTGGCAGGTTGTGAGAGGCTTGCTGGCGTTGAGTAATGAGCATACTGTGGAAATTGACGGCCAAGATACTCTGTGGGGCGAAACAGGTACGCTTTCATCCAGCTTTTTGCATTACGTGGCTCCCTTTTGTATTATCACCTGCTGTTTCATCTTTCTGGACCCCGCTACTGCAATTGTGAGCTGTTGCAGAGCGTCCTCTATTCTGCACTGTAATGCTCTGTGTGTGATGCAGAGGTTCACGTTCAACCCAAATGTATGTCATTTTTTATAGCTATTTGAATTCTCCCTGTCCCTTTTGTCCTGGTAATAGCATCCCTTATTGGGCTTTTACTTACAGTTTGGTCAGACCGTCTGTTCCTCTAACAGTGATTTTCACATATAATGCTACATTACAGCTACAGCATCCCTCCTGGTGCTCCGTGTTTAGGTACTGACTCATTGGTTCAACATTTTGTCCATTAAGACCAGGTCATGTTGCTTCACCATCTGTTGTACACATAGCCAGTCCCATTTAGTATAGCAAGAACATCATCAGAAGGATTTCGGATTAGGGAACAGGTAAGTGTGGGGCTGCCTGAGTGATGATTGGAAGCATAAGCAAGAGACAGAAGTTACAATCGAGAGTAGATGTTGGAGACGCTGGCTGTTGTTAATGGGCTGGTCAAAGCCATTTCAGACTGATGGTGAAAGTGGTGCCAAAAACCAAGTGGAGTGGCAGTGAAATGTACCGACTAAAAGCAGCAGTTAGCTGTCACTTCAGAGGTTACAAGAATGCTGAACAAAGTGTCCGTGAGCAATATTTAGTTTGACAGAGAATTTATAGTAGACCCCAAGGCATGCCAGCTGAGTCGTCGCACACTCTGGATGGGTCCAAAGATCTTTTAACAATTAGACATGCTGGTTAAGCAATAGCTGTACATTAGTGTCATCATCCCTGTGTACCCAGTGTAGGGAGTAAATACTGCTCATTAGGATATTGTACAGTAGTTTGAACAGCTAGCTAATATAGGTGCAAAAAATACCAACAGCTATGATGCAGTCTGTGAGTTATAAGCACATAGGGCTGAGCCTCAGAGCTATGTCTTTAAAAATGTTTTGAGGCATTGGCAAACTGTTGTCTGTCATCTTCATTACAAGCTTTTGCTCTGAGAGTTTAGAGATCTAGAGCTGAGATGCAGATGTCCAAATTGCACCCCTGTCTTTTGGGCAGCTATGTTTGATGCATTCCTTTTTAGTGCAAACATACTAGAATAGATAAAGAGAGGATTTTAATAATAGTCTCTTTGTGTCTTTCTCAGTTTTATGCCAGCTTGGTTTAGCACTAACAGTTGGTGCAGGAATGTAGGTCAGCCTATTAGTGGAGAGGCTGTCCGCAGTGCTGTCAACTGGTGCTTTTGCGTGCTAAACTACTGCAGGACATCAGACAAAGAATAGTCCCTCTGAACAACACCTCAGTGGAACCTGCTCTCTCCTTTTCACTCATTGACTGGGAGTTGAAAAAGTGATTCTCCAGAGTTTGTCGTCAACACATCTGCCTTGTTGTTGTTATTGAAAATGTGAGGGTAGGCTTATAATTTGTCCAAAGCTGACGGTCATAGTACTAAACCTGATTTGCAGTTTAGCTTTCAGCCCAGGGTTTTTCTGACTTGACTACTACTGTGAATAATAGTAGTTATGCTCTCATACTTAGTCAAAGTCATAGGAGCCACCTGTAGCTGCAGTCTAATATTTACCTCCCAGCTCTATTTACCCAATGTATGTTAAATCAGAGCAAAGCCTCTCCTGGTATCCATTCTAAGGGTGGCAAATAACAAGGCACTGGGTTATAGCACCACTGACCTGAAACAAAGTTACACACTGGTACCCTCATGAGAGTATTCAACTATCATCCCACTCCCCGACGCTAATTTAAAACAAGCCCAGGGACCATCTGTATTCCAAGGAAATAGCCAGGTAAACATGATTGCGACGATAATATTGATGTTGTCTACGTTTTCAGCAGACACAATGAGCATTTAGCGCTGTATTACAGGCAAGCCTGGGTTCCAGCATTGTCGAGTTCAGCACAAGGCGATGGAAATTTCATGGTGTGAATTTGACACAAACAACAGAAATGGTTATCGGTGAGAAATATTGAATCACAATTACACCCGGAACCCCTTTTCTGCAATTCAGTGAGCAGATTTAATAATCTAACATTGTGACGGCACATACTCTGGGGTGGAAAAGAACAAAACTGAAACACTTGTGAAATATCCCCTTTTTAAAATTGCCATTCATCATTGCCTCTGAAATAATTTGCTCAGTTAACAACCTGTCTGAGAAATATCATTTCATATATAGAATTCAATGGAAAATAATATCCCTATGCTTGAATAGAAGCAGATTGGATTGCACATCTGTGAGGGCCCCATCTTTTAAAATCCCTTTTCAGAATGCAAGAGCTCTGTCTCTTGTGCGAAGAAAGGTAATTCGACTCTGTGGTAGTCTGTGTTTTCCACAGCATAAGTCTCATAGGTGTGAAGAAGACTGTGGCAGAGGCAAGGGGATTAGGAGAAAGACTAATATATTCTTCCACTGTTGCAAAGGCCTGATCTTTTTGATCAAGTTAATATATTTAACAAGGTGTAATACAAAATGATATATGTATACAAAAGAAAATGGAGGTTTTCTCCATAGTAATAGACTCTTTTTGTACACAGTATGATATACTGTATATTACACCTATACAGAACTAATAATACTGCTGTCAAGTCAGTGTAATTCTCAGTAATTCTATTACGACATGTACGTAACAGAAACAAATAATATAAACTTGATATCATGAAAATATGCAGTAGGCAGTGGGTGTATTGTTTTGTCAATTGTAATTATAGCAAGAACCCATTAAAATGATTGACTCTTTCCTGTGGTAGGGTTAGGATTTATAATGAATGTGGTATTTAGTGTTCAAAGTGTTTGGTTGTCTTCCATTACTTACCATGTGCCGGTTCTGTGTAGTGCTCTGGTATCCATCTTTCACACCAACAACCAGGTGTAAGTGTTCATACAGTAACACCACAGCTATGACACTGTGGGGTAGCAACAGTCCCAAGGGGCTGGATTCACTACAGTCATGTATTATAAATAATAATAATAACTTGTATACTTTATGTGTACTTTACTTATATCATGATGATATATAACAGTGTTCAATGCATTCCAGGAGTTATTTTTGCTTATGCAACCTCCAGTTCATATGGGAAACAAGCTATTGTAGTTTGGATGTGTTCATACAGTGTACATTTTCTCAATAGTGGTTGTAGATTGTTCTCCCTCTATCAGTAAAATCTTATATCAGCTAGACAATCTTTCAGGCAATCAGAATTACTTGAATCACTAGGTTTTACAGGCAGATGCATTCAGCTTCAGCTATGCATCATCAGCAAAGTAATGGAAAGGAATATTGTGTCTACTAATTATATGACCAAGTGGGAGCGTTCTAGGTAGAAAATAAAATGGGAATGGAGAAGGAGCCTTGAGGTAATTGTGCTGTGGAGGATATAGAATTACCAATCCTAATAGATAACTGTTTATCTGAGATATGATAAAACCAACTGAGAACAGTGTCTGTAATTTCAACAAAATGACTATCTATTGAGATGCTATGATCAACTGGGTCAAAAGCTGGCTCAGTGCTATGTTGAGAATGGAAACCAGAAGTGTAGGGAACATGCAGTATATACAAACACTAACAAATCTCCCTATTTCCCACCCTAGAGTTGCTCTCTCCTTGTTGGTGTATATGCTGAGGTGCCATTGACTGGAAAAAAAAACACATCTTGCATCAAGTGGCAGACACATACACTATTACTCTAGGTTAAATTGAAACCAAACAACAACTCTCGGTGTTTCTTCTCCTCCTCTCTCTCTCTCCCCAGTAGGCTAAATGAGTAAGTTGTTTATGTACTGCAGGCTTGGGGACTGCACACGAAACTTTGGTCAGAATCCCAGGTCAGGACCTCTCTGTTATGTTTTAGTTCCTGGGGTTTCACTGGCCTCAGAACAGTGGTGGATGAGGACATTACAAAGTGTTTACCTTGTTAATCTGTTTATCAGACAGTGATTTAGAGAGTCTTCCCCTCAAGACAGTCTCAGCTGTGTGGGTGGGCTGGAGACGTAGTAAGAAAAGAGTTGAGACATGGTTAAAGAATTGCTTACAAAACAAATGACCACAAGATATCAATCTCTCCTCCTGTGGAAGGGGAGGCTGAGATTAGACATTGGATTTAAGAATTGAATATATAGCATTGAGTTGGCAGAGCCCCTTAGGTGATTTATGAATGCCAATGGGTTTAGACAGCTTTCAAGTATGAAGTGAGTTTTATCTAAAAGCAGAAATCACTTGCAAACTCAAGCAAAGCATAAGGCCATGACGATAGTTTGTCCAACGTATCCCAGGACAATCCCAGCTGCTACTGTTGTTCCCTGGAGCACAGACAGCCTAAGTTTAGGTCTGTTCAGAGGCATTGGTCTCTTCTCTGCTGTATGCGAGGATATCCGTATTTTGGTGGAGCAGATGGAGGGTGGGGTTGTTTGGCTATGATGACTGTTCCATCCAGATGGATGATGTCAGTCAGCCATGGAGGCTCAGTGCCTTAAATCTCTCAGAGGTGAATCAGAGAGCAGAGCTATTCTCATTCTTATTGTGGATCTCACTCGATTTGGACACACTGCACTAAGACTGTCCCATCTGCCACTATACATTGGCAGCCACTGACTAACATTGAACAACTTCAGGAATCTATGTTTGTATTTTGGGTCATTTAAGGTTTGGTTTGGTTGGGAGATTCAGAGACAAGCGCTAATTAACTATTGGAATTTTGTTTACAATGAATTAGACACAATTTAATCCAGTTAAGCTACTTCAAAAACAAATAAAATATGTAGGCAAGGATGGGTATTTAACAAAGTTGTTTGACTTTGTTGTCTAATGTTTGTCTATTTGTTATTTTAGACTCAGCCATTTCATAAAATTCCTGAGCTGTGGGAGCTTGAGGCAGGAGGTTTAAAACGTGTGATAAGCGCAACATAATTGTCTGGTTCTAAACTCAATTAGCACAAAACATTAGCCTCCACTCTCATCTTTACTGTGAAGAAATCGAGGGATTACAGCATTGCAAACACTAACCAAACCATTCCATTTCTACATACTATAGTGGTAGGAAGGAGTCAGACTGTTGCTGGGTGAACAGTCCAACATCCTATGTTTTATCAGACTATTGTCTTGAGAGTGACAAGGCCTATCTTTAGTAATCACACACATGGATTATATCCTGTGCTTGCTATACAGTGTCCTCCCTAGCTATCCTGTGTTGTTTAGTGGGATGGTTTGAATTTCACTCCCATCTAACCACTGGACTGTAATCCTGACCTCTCTGTCTTCCTCTCTCACGCCATCTATATAAAACCATAGTGCCCATGTCAGTCCTAACCGCTATGTGTGTGGGCCCTCTTTTCTTCTCTCCTCAGCCTTGACGGCGGCATCAGGCCGGGGTAAGATGGAGGTTTGTGGCTTCCTGCTGGAGCAAGGGGCGGTGGTGCAGCAGGTCAACCGCCGGGGGGTGTCTCCTCTGTTCTGTGCAGTCAGACAGGGACACTGGCAGGTGAGACAAGCTGAGTGACTCTTCTGTCCCACTGGCTGATAGCTCTGTATCCACACTGCTGCAAACTACAAGTAAACATCTTGTTCTCCACAAATGATGCTGGCACCCCTTGGGCCAGTCAGGAACAAGAGGCCAGGCCTATCAGTGTAATATTTTAAACACCAGAACGCAGTGCCAAAATGAGTCATTGTTATAAGTTTTGTCAAAGTCAGACCAGTGGTGTCTGAGATACCACCTGAGATATCATGTTTGTGCGACAGACAGTTAAATCCCCCACAAAGAGACAATTACACTTTAGGAAAAGGCATGTGACATAATCTGTGTGTGTGTTTGTGCATGGCCATGTGTGCGTATGGTTTTGTCAGTTTCTGTGCATCTGTGTTTGCTTCTATGTGTGTGTTTGTGTCTGACTGTACCCGTCTCGGTGTCTTAGATTGCAGAACTGCTGTTGCAGCACGGTGCTGACGTAAACATCAGTGACAAGCAGGGCAGGACCCTACTCATGGTGGCTGCCTGTGAGGGCCACCTAAGCACTGTCGATTTCCTGCTGGCTAAAGGTGAACAGCATTACCACCAATAATAAAAACTAAAAAACAATGAATATTAGTTTGCTGGATTTCTTAAATTAGCCAAGTTTTTTGTTATGGAGTTTTTGATGACTACTGTTCCTCTCAAAAGGTGCCTCTTTAACTTCGATGGACAAGGAGGGACTGACGCCCCTGAGCTGGGCATGTTTGAAAGGACATAAGAACGTAGTGCAATTTTTAGTGGAGAAAGGTGCGGTCATCGACCACATGGACAAGAACGGACGAACTCCACTGGACCTCGCTGCCTTCTATGGAGATGCTGAGATCGTACGTGAAAATGCAATCACATTATCTGATTTTGTTGAAAATATACAAACACAATGAGAAACACAGTGCAGAGAAACTGAAGTTACACAGAAATACAAAAATGCACTACATACCAACCACACCCGTCACTTAGCCTTAACTGAAGGCATCACTGTGTCATTATTTAATACATGCCGCTGTGCATTAGCCCAGCTCTCTGCTGCAGGCATGAAGTTTCTGAGTCAGTTTTGTGTTTTTAACCGGCTGGTTAAATGTAGGTCCAGTACTTGGTGGAAAGAGGAGCAGTGATAGAGCATGTGGACTACAGTGGGATGAGGCCTCTGGACCGGGCCATAGGCTGTCGGAACACCTCAGTGGTGGTGACTCTTCTGAAGAAGGGGGCTAAGCTGGGTAAGAACCCTGCATTTCATACACACACTATGCTGAGATGTATTGCCTACCGTAGATAGATATACAGATCACTGGACATGTATGTATAGCCCATTGTGCAAGTATGCACTGTACAGTCATGTTACCATGTTCAGATAAGGAATGTTAAATCAGTGAGTACATTCATCGCTTCTAAACACTACAAAGACATCTGCTGTTCCCCAGTCCCTTGAGGGTCACAAGGTTTTCTAACGTCTTAGTAAATGTTGAGAACAACAGATTGAAGAACAGGTTTTTTTTCTCCATGTATGAGTCATTCCTATCTTTCTAAGTGTCATGTTACTAGGATGAGGATAATATTGTGGAATGTTTCAATTCCTGCTATTCTTTATGTTCAGTGTCAGTAGTACAGAGCCGTGTGTGTTCACTTTTCTGGGTGTGTCGCTGCATGTGTGTTCTTCCCTTTCTCCCAGAGGTGTGCTGCTAAGCTAATTTAAGAATGTGACTTATCACCTAAATGACATTCACAGCGCTATCTGGGCCTGCAGCTTATCTGCAGTGCAGTCTGCTGTCTCAGAAAATATCTAACAGGCAGCATTTCAAATTTTCCTATAGCGCAGTTAAGTGTATACTGCATGTGTATTGCTAAAAATACAAGGAAATTTAAAAACTTTAAGTGTACATAATTGCATTTTATCAAACTATAGTCTACATAGCCACGTAGACAGTGACACGTTCCTTTTCCCTTTCACTATAAATGAATACTCTTTTGTCTTTGCATGGTTTCCTCTTCAATCTCTCATCCCTTTTTCTTAACTGCTTTCAATAAACTAAGGCTACAGAACGTCACCTTACGATCGATCAGGTACAATCTTTAGGTAACTTTACCTTGTACCAATTTCCAGTGAATACAGTCACTGTCTGTTGGGAGAGACACCAATGTAACACAGTCTCCCTTTCTCTGTTTGTCTCTCATAATCCACTCCACAGGGAATGCTGCGTGGGCCATGGCTACCTCCAAGCCTGATATCCTGATCATCCTTCTTCAGAAGCTGATGGAAGAGGGAAACCTGCTTTACAAGGTACTGTTCTGCCACCAGGAAGACAGATGTAGCCTGAGTTACTATTAGATGATATCACATATTCTTTTATGTTTATTTGGAGTGTAAGTGAAAATGCACGACATTGTAATTTAGTTCAGGTGATTGTCAGCTTGTACTGGCTCAATTAAATGCAGAAAAATGAATGAATGTGTGTATTCTGTTCGAGCCATGATTGATGCCTGACATTTAACAGATTGAGTTTTGCTGCAGAAAGGGCGATTCACTCAGATGTAATGTGTGTGTGTGTGGGGGGTGTGTGATTTGATTTAGGTGGTTGGCTGTGTATGATTGATGAGGAGGGAGGGCTTGAGCTGGAGAAATAGCTGTTGTGGGAGTATCTGCTGAACGCCTTGCCCTCTTTCTCTCCCCTACCTTTGCTCTTCTCCCTCTGGCTCAATCCTCCCCTCACTGCCTGTTTGCCCTCCATGTGTCCTCCAGAAAGGGAAGATGAAAGAGGCAGCCCAGAGGTACCAGTACGCCCTGAGGAAGTTTCCAAGAGAAGGCTTTGGCGATGACCTGAAGGCATTTAAAGAGCTGAGGGTCTCTCTGTACCTGAATCTCTCCCGCTGTCGCAGAAAAACCAATGTAAGCCTCTCAAGAGAAACTCCACTTTTTCTCTGTTCCTCATCCATTTATAGTCTGCTCATGACATTCCACTCACAGTATTTGTTTTGTCAATATCATGTGGCATCAGTAAATGGATAACTGGCATAGAATAGACTCATTTTTGCTGGGTAGTATCCCAAAATGTATGAGTAGAAGTGTTTGAAATGATTGGGCTCTGTGGGCACAGCCGAAAGCACATTAGCGTTGATGGTAACAGACAGCGAACAGGTGGGGGGAAAGCTGAGCGGACTGGGCAGTGGGCTCAATCTTGTGTAACCCCCATATGAAACAATCTCAGTTGGAGCACGCTCCAGCCTGCTTGCTCACTCAGCCTGAGTTTAATTGTGCTGAGCAGTTGTGGCCTGTGTGAGTTTGAGTAGTCAGCAAATGTTTTACTTGAGTGATAAATGAAATGACTATTTGCTATGTGCTCAGTTGTTAATGTATATAGTCTGTGGCTCAAACATGAGGAGAATTGGATTGCTTCAATATATATTTTTCACATTAACAAAAGTTTATTTCATGAGTGTGCTTGTGCAAGTCTAGCAGGTAGACTCTGACATTTTGTAGTGAGCAAGCTGCTGATCTGGTCACACCTTGAGGTTTGTTGTCCATTCCCATGGTATTTCATCACAACACACAGGGAGCAGGGAGTGTTGTAGAGATGCAGCGTTGGTCCGATGCAACTATTGCTTACCGTCTGACAATACTGTTAAAATGCCTGTGATTCAAATCAGTTAGTACTGTTTTCACTCTATGCCCATGATCCATGAAACAATACCTTCAAAGCAACAAATGACTGAATTAATAACATATTAGCAACTACAGTCCCCTACAATAACGTGTATTTAAGCTGTTCATTTAAGTGAATTAGATTGAGCTATTAGTGGCTGTTATAAACTGGAAAATCCATAGAAATTCTCAATAACAATCATGAAAGCAGATTTTCCAGAACATCAATGGTTGATTGTATTTATTCTCCTCTCTTTGTAGGATTTTGGGATGGCTGAGGAGTTTGCAACAAAGGCACTGGAGCTGAAACCCAAATCCTATGAGGCCTACTATGCCCGCGCCAGAGCTAAGAGGAGCAGCAGGTAAAGCTATTTAACACAGCCCAAGGGACACATATAAAAGCCCTAACAGTGGTTGTTATTGGTGGTGAAATATGTGTTCTATGTCTGGTAACTGTCTCGCTCCTTCTTTCCCCTCCACAGGCAGTTTACGGCAGCCCTGGCTGACCTGCACGAAGCAGCCAAGCTGTGCCCTAATAACCGGGAGATCCGTCGTCTGCTTGCACGAGTTGAAGAGGAGTGTAAACAGATGCAGCGCACCCAGACCAAGGGAGGCCAAGCTGGAGCTGCAGCTGCCTGCAGTCAGGCCTCAGGAGGCCATGAGTCTGACCAGGAACAGGAGGAAGGACAGGAGGAGTCTTCAGAGCACAGCCTTGCCAGGGGCCTGGAGGGCCAAAGAGACATACTGGAGGAGGAGGAGGAGGCGGCTGAGGCCTGTTGGCCACAGAACATCTACTCTCTCAACCGAGTCCTGCCCTCTGACTCACTCAGCCAGGGCCATCAGAATCAGAGTCCCAGGCCCAGCTCACCCCCAGGTCCCAGCAGGCTGGCCCCCCACCGTTACCCTCGTGAACACCGGGAGGCGCTGGCCCAGCAGGGCCTGGTTCTGCAGCCCACAAAGCA
>CABFOQ010052431.1:20072-47749 GCA_900660455.1 Gephyroberyx darwinii
TTATTCTATTAATTTAATTAATTATTATTTATTAAATTATTATTAAATTATTGTTTTTAATGTTTCATGCCAGTGGTCCTCTGGCCCTCTAGGCCCAGAGTACTGCTGGTTTTCTATTCAGCCAGGTAGTTTCCATTCTAGTTGCCTAATCAGGGACTGGTTTAGTGGTTTAGGTGAATGCAATTAACTACCTGGTAGGTTGGAAAACCAGCAGTACTCAGGCCCCCGAGGACCAGATTTGAGGACCACTGGCTTATGCCTTGCCTGATGAAAATTATGAACATGTTTGTGTTACCGTTGTTCTTTGTTTCTGTAGTGCATTGAGTGTCATGGGTACCTGGTATGTTACCATAGTCATCATTATCAGGTACATCTGGCCTGATAAAGAGGTGACTCCAGGCTATATTCCCACCAGGTGAGCCCTCAATACTAATACTACAGTTTATGCCATAACGTAAATTCACACTGTTGCTTTTGACTAGATATGGTGTCCAAGTCACAGGTTGAATAGCATTTCCGCTTGTTAACTACTCCTTCAAACAGAAACACACTCCTCATCATGCTTTGCTTAAGTTGCTAAATGTGTATGTTATCTGTCAATATCTCTGTTACAGTGCGTCTTCCTGGACTGCAGTGTTCAATGCAATGCCCACCATATGCTTTGGTTTCCAGGTATCTCTTCATTTTGTATCATTTGAGACCATGAGATGATTTGCCTTTGGTAATTGCTATTACTTTGCTGTGACTTGAGTTTAACATGGAGGGAAATGCTCTTTCTCGCCTTCTCCCTTTCCTGTCTCTCTCTGTCCGTATCATCTCACAGTGCCATGTCAGCAGTGTGCCAGTGTTCAACAGCATGAGCAGGAGTGAGCTCAAGCCTTGGGGATTTGTAGTCACTCTTGGCATGATTATATGCCTCTTCGTTTATACAGGCACAGGTATGTTTATTGTGTGGGTTTCTGTGTCAGTATATGTGCCCTCTACTACATGCATGTACCTGATAATGTTAACTGTCCACTGTATGTACATTCAAGGCTTATACAGGTGGTTGACATGCTAAAATGCTTGAATTGGCCATTGCATTAGGTTAGGTCATTTATTATATCAGACTGCTTATTTTGGATTATGACAGTAATAGTGTTACCAAAATCACTTACAAGCACTTAGTACTTAAAGCATTGATAGTTGTGATGCTGTGTATTCTGTCCTGCTTGTCTCATTTATTGGTTTCCTTGTTATATGTGAGTGAATGTTAGTACCTCTCTCAGTAGCAGACTCCTTTTACTATAAAGCCTTGCTTAATTGTCAAGATGTAACTTGTGTCTACAAGTTATGAAACGTTTCTGAATATGACAGTATTTGCTTAAGTTATGACACTAATCGGATCAGCTGGCTGTAATAGCTTAGAAAATGTGGTTGGTTCTCACAGTAATTAAATGCTTGATATTCTGCTTCATCAGGTGTCTGTGGCTTCCTGTCATTTGGCTCCAATGTTAGTCAGGATGTGTTGATGTCATACCCTCCTGACGACATTGCGGTGGCAATTGCAAGAGCTTTCATTGTCATCTGTGTTGTCACCTCCTATCCCATTTTGCACTTCTGTGGCAGGTAAGATGCAGAGAAAATGCAATGTACTCTAGCTTCGTGCCTTGGCTACCCTAACCAGTCCTGTGTAGAACACTTGGTATAGCGCAGCCCCTTTTCTATAGGCATGCTTACGATGCAGCTACCAGGACATGTTTAATATTTATTATGTTTAATACGCTCCTGGTCTCCCTGTTTGCCAAACTTTGGGGATACTGTCACACTTTCTCAGGATTTTTGGTCCCCTTCCACCCCTTGGTCTTTTTCAGTTCAGTCTATCCAATATGGTGGACTTTATTTATAGAGCTTTATAGAGATCTATAAGGATAGCTGTACAAAACTTGGGTCAGTCAGATTTTCAGTTTGAGAGTAATGTCTTCTTAAAGTTTTAAATTTTGACTTTTAACTATACCACCCTCCTCACGCCAACTGGAGTAAAGTTGTTTTTGTGAAGCATTTGCACATCATTATCTATCGTGGGGCAAAAATTATTAATAATAATCTGAAGGAAAACAATCGTCAGCCAGTAAGGGGCATGAACCTGTACCAAGAGAACATATTGGGGCTGCATCTAAGACTGGGATTATTTCACTTCTCCTGTCAGAGGTTTTCAAATCAAATTTAATATTGCAATTCCACTGCCCTTACCCAAACAGACTCAGACTTACAATTGGATTCCCAGAGTTTTTTTTTTTTCATGATCGTATTTCTCAACCTAAATCAACATAATTTCATGGCTTGCCAAGTACTGTGCTATATTAATACCCATTACTATATTTTGCTTATCTGTATTATAATGACAAACTTATTTCACTTTGGAGTAAATGCTGTATTTCATCACTGCGCACTGTGATATCACATGTCCTTCCAGGGCAGTTATAGAGGGACTGTGGCTGCGTTTCCAAGGTGAGCAGGTGGAAGTGTGTGTGCGACGTGAGCAAAGGCGCAGGATCCTGCAGACGCTGGTGTGGTTTTCTGTCACCCTCGTCCTCGCCCTCTTTATCCCAGATATTGGTCGGGTAATCTCACTTATTGGAGGACTAGCAGCCTGTTTCATCTTTGTCTTCCCAGGTACCATGACCATTATTGTTGGCATTGTGGAACACTTCTGTGTGTGGCTAATTGTAGTGTCATATCATAATGTCTGTTTCCAATGTCTCTTTAATTCAATAGGTCTATGTTTGATTCAAGCCAAGCTCTCAGAGACAGAGAGCCGAACTGCCAGGTAGGACAATGCTCATAACGCTAATTTCATCAAAATATTAGAAATGAAATAATTTCCTTGATTAGGATTTCCTCTTAATGTTGATCATCTCCCCTACAGCTGGCATGGCTTGGTGGTCTATGGTGTTGTCATGGTTACCATTGGAGCATTCATCTTTGGTCTGACCACTTCTAATTCCATCTACAAAGACGTTGTTAGCTAAAAGGCCATTTTTCAGGGCTATCAGAATCGTCACTATTGAAGACAGAAGGGGTGGGTAGCTCTGTGCTGCTATTCTGAACTATTGAATGATGTGGAGAAGCATCTCAAGACACACTCGTTGAAATACTCAAGGCCTCTACTGCACGTCACGTCTCTTCTCCGTGTTGAGTAAACGTCCCACAGCACTTTTCTCAGCCATGGAGCACTGCAGTCTGATTGAACAGACTGAAGAGACTCCTCAATGACAAGTGAATTTAGACACTTTGCCTTTTAAATTTTTGTGTTTTTATGTTTCATGTTTTACTTTTTATTTAATTTTTTAAACGATTCCAAACTGCAGTGAATGTTTGGTATTGTAACCGTTTCACATGTCAGAACCGCGTTATCTCCTGACCTTGCATGGATGACACAATTCTGTCCTGTTTACAAGAGCTGAGGGACCTGATATGTTAAAAGTTCTTATAATCGAATTGAATCATACCAATGTGTCTGTCAATGTAAGTTAAAACTACATAAAACTTGAAATTATGTGCAATAGTTCCCAGCTCTAGGCCAGGTCCATTCTTGATATTGGAACGTTCGGTGGTGCTGCAGTCGTATTGATAAAAGGAGTGAGTTGTAAATGTTGCCAGAAATTAAGACTGTGCTATTTAATGGAAATTTGAATGATTGGTTGGTCCAAAGGGGATCTAGCATCATTGATGGCTGGTGTGTTAAGTGGAGGCTCTTTCTTTTTAATTCGCAATTAAGGCCTCTTTCAAGTAGATTTTCTATGGCATTGACACTGAGGATGTTCATAGCATACTTGTTGAGGTCATCTAAGTAAATTCAAATGGAAGTTGGATTGTGATTTATGTATGACCGGTACGTAAGGCTGAAGTATGCAACTTGAATGCAATGCATTTTCCCAAATTATTTTTTAGTCAAGCTGAAGATGGGGTTAGAGTACATTGTCTAAATGAGGTTGTAGATTTTAGTGGTTGATTATTTACAAGTGACTTGCTGTAGCATCATGTTACCATGATTTGGATAAGGAAGCAAAGCCAGATTGGAGCTGTCCAAAGAGAACAGGAGCTCATTTGCTGAAGTTTATCACCCACTACCCTCATTGAAACCATGGACAATGTTCAAAGGCTTACAATGGAACAACCGGCCTCTGTAGCCATGGCAAACTTCATGGCAAACTTTTAAAAAAAATTGTTTTATGCCCGATTTTACAGTTCCATAAATGTCGTACAATCACAGCTACTAAACTTGAGTGTGCTATATAAGTATCAACGATCCATTTCTGTAAATTTTATATCCGACCTGACATCAAGGTGTTTTATTTGTGTGTGTACATATGAGAAAAGGGACAGAACAATCATGTTAAAAGGGATTCTTTGGAAGAGCAATTACAGTTTATCAAACACTACTGAACTCTTCATAATTTGGAGGAAATTATGAACTTTGCTGAAACATGCTGTTTTGGTGATCAATATAGCAACTTGTCATCAGTTTCCGATAATCAGAGGACAACAAATAATTGCGTAACACCTCACATCTTTTCAGGAAATGATTCTAGTAGTTGGGATAGTTGGGTTATGCACATTAAGTTATTGACTCCTATTGTATTCAATATCAGTTGCATATCTGATTTGTCTTTGCACCTTTTGTTTCAAACTAGAGTGGAATGCAGAGCTCAGGGCTTGTTTGTTTACTTGTTTTTCCAGCAAAGAGGAGTACATTTTCCTAAGGTGTTTGTAAATCATCAATCACATGCCCTGTTGTCCAAAACGTTGACTTGCAGTCATGTAATTTTAAGCTGTCCTGGACATGTCCGGTAACAACCTGTGATGTTCCAATAAATGAATTGCAATCATGGAATGTGAATAAATATAATCCATCTGACACTGGCAGTTGCAGAAAATGTTTAATAAAAAAAAGACAGTCACATACAATGTAATTAAAATTGCAGCTTGATCAAGATGCAGTCTGAGCCAGGTCATTAAAACTCAGTTCACAGCAGACGTGCCTTGCATAACTAAATTTACTTCAAGGTTTGCTGAAAATGTCATTCAAAACCATAAAGACCCCAAGATTCAGTTTAATCTCAGTGCAACAGAGTAGTTTAATTTGATCACATTTGTATTAAGAAAAACTGTTTAATGGTTTTAAGAATCCTTTTTCCTCTCTTGATTTTCCCTGAGCAAAATGAGCCATCATGACTACTGATAAGTGCATTGATAACAGAAAGCAGTCTCTGCAGCATGTTCAGTAGGAGCCATTTGTTATGAAAGACTGGAACATGTTGAAAGATGGGCCTGGAGCCCACTGTGGAACCATGTGACCTGCACCCTGAAACAGAGGGCACTGGTATTTCACAGCATCTTGTTTCTCTAAGAGGCATAATCACTCATACAATTAAAAACAATGCAGTGTTAAAATACTGTATAATCAAATTAGTTAAGATTTGAACATTTTATAATAGAAAGTAGCACTATCTTGCTAACCTCAAAGGAAAACCATGCTGTTGTGGGAAATGCCAGCCATTATGCCGTCTGTCCTTACCTTAACTGTCAGGAAGGTGATGTTTTCAAATTGTTGGTAGAAGCCAGCAATCTGGTCATTATATTTCCAGCTCTGGTACTTGGTGGTTGACTATGAACAAAATGTAACATGTAGATTCATATTTGCAATTCATATGTGCATCTGGTCTTAGTTGTGGAAAACATGGACATTTTCATTACCTCACCCCAGATCAGAGCCCTTACCTCAAGGCCAAGGTCTTCCACAAACCACTGGCCTCCCAGGAAGTTACAGACCATATCAGTGTCTCCATTGTAGACCAGCGCCCGGAGACCCAGAGAGAGCAGCTTCAGATAAACCTCCTTCATTGTTGGGTAGAGGTTGGTGTATTGTCCTTTAACAACATCACTATAGTGAAGGAAAGGGTTCATTATGGCCATGACCTTCTACCCAACTGCACAGAGCCAGGGAGAAACCTTACTTGTCTCAATGTATTGCATTACAGATTACAATCTTTAAATTGTAGTGAGTTACATAAATCACTAGATTACTCAAACTCAGTAACAATCTAATTCTTATTACTTTTACATTACTTTTGCCTCCAAAATCCATGAAATATTCTAGATACATTTGTATTCAGAGTGCTTGCAGGCCCTGAAAAGGTCTTAAATTATATTATCTCAACTCAAGGCTTTAAATGGTCTTGAATAATGGTCTCTTCAATTCAATTTTAGAGGTGTTAAATATTGTTTTTATTAGGTGTATTTCATTCTAACTGGTATTAAAAAGGTCTTAAAAGTGTTAAATTTAAGATGGTGAAAGTTGCAGACACCCTGGTATTGTGCCATTATTATCTACAACTACTAATTCAGCGCGTGTATCAGTAATCTCACTACCTAAATGCCTGTTAATCCAACGAGTACTCACATTTTTTTGTCAAAACTATCAAATCGCATGGCTGTGTTTTATCAGTAACTGATGGATTCAAGTTACCATCTTTTGTAATGTAATCCTGTTACATTTATTCCATTACTGCCCAACCAAGCATAAATGTCTTAAATTTGTTGCAGCAACTTAGATCTTAAACTCTACAGAAAATGGTTCAAAGAAAAGTGCTTTCAACAAGCCATTAAGAGGCCTGTTTGTGATTCCGTATACCTGTATTGATAGAAATGGGAAAGCTAAAGTGATTAGGGCCCTGGGGTTGGTACACTGAGATTTGCTGGTAGTGTAATTTACCTGCAAATGTCCCATGGTGGTAGAATATCTGGAATGTGCAAAGCCTTTCTCACATCACCTCTGTTGGCCCAGTTTTTCTGCGCTGTACTATTGATGCAGGGATGGACTGCACCCAGAGACACAGAAGTAGAAACAGGACCTGCAAACTTCATTTAAAAATGAATGGTGATACCAAACAAACAAAATCTCAAAACAAATAAGAACAGTGAGAAATACAGGTACATGGGCAAGTACCAGTTGTCCACAAAGGGGAACACGCACCTTGTGGCTCTCCCAGAATTCCCTGTAGTTCTTAAAGAGATGCTGCATGCTCCTCTCATAGCCTGTGTGTGATTTCACCCCACCCTCACAATCCAGGTACAGTGCAAACTCATTCAGTCCGTTATTGTACACAATACCAAGCGCCACATTCAGCTGAGGAGAGTGCAGACGAAGAGGAAGTAGAATTCACATCAGTTATTCAATAGCACTGGCAATACCTGGATGAATAAAAGTGCATACCACTGTCTTGCAGGTCTCTGAACTGGCATTGTAGAAGTTACAGCTCCCCTTGTCACAGCAATTTATGTTCAGATCATGCCATAACCTGCACATAAAACACAGCTTTAAAATTACAATCACTGCATCGACCTTGCACACATATTTTATTGGCTTGTCATTACTTTATTCATATCTGTATGATGATGATGCAAAATGTACAAATGCCAGGTACTTCAAAAGGTGAAAGTACCATCCTTATTCAAAACAAGGTGATGTTTGTAGTTTGGCCATCTAGCATGAAGGCAAGATCAGAACTTGAGCATTAACAACACCTTTACCTTTGTGCTGTGACTTGGATCAAATGGTGAAGCCAGCTCTCCAGCTGGAGTGACTGTTACAATGTGTTGGATGAGTGTAACAGAGCTAGAGAACTAGTTATACTAAATCAACACAGCGCTTTTGATTTGTCTCATTTGATACTGCGGCTGTCTATCAAGCTGGCAGCCGCAGGACTCAAAGAGTTCACGATTATGACAGAGACTCATGCTGCCAGGAAGCTACAGTCCTTGCTAGCATGAATGACACCTAATAAGCACCAGAGCATACTCTAGCACCAGAATGGACACCATAAATCCAGAGCAATGATTGAATTTTCAGAACAACACCATCAGAGCATTCAGAGTGCATGCTGGTCAATTAGGATTAACAGAAAAGCATTCGAAGGTTCCCTCCACACAATGAAAATAACTTCAATTTACAAACTGGCCAGGCCTTTTTGTATTAACATAATAACATTGAAAATTTCTCATCTACCTTTCATTTTGTCTGACTTCTGAAACTATTTGCAAACCCATCTAATATTTTCTTTGTGCTCCAATGGAAGCAGAGTGCCCTTTTAAATGAAGCATCGAATTGGTTTTTACCAAGATTTTAATGGAAATTGTGAATGTTACATGCTGTACTGTGGGATGGCCCGGGGGAGCAGACTAACATCTGATGGGGTAAATTGCTTTATAAACATTTTCCATTACTGCAAAGGAGACAAGGTGGCTCTAAAATGTGCTACTTACTCTTCCCCAAAGAGGCCATGGTAGTAACCGAAGTAGATCAAAGACTGGTCATTGAGAGCAAAGCTACTGAGACCATTGCCTACTGCAAAGCCCTAGAAAAACAACCATACATACAAAAATAAACATTAAACAGTTTAAATACCTGCCTGTGTATATGTGTGTGCACATGTATTTTGCACATAATTGCTTCTTAGTGGCAAGTGGTATTAAATCATCAACCTACTAGCATTTCAGTGGTGCTACTAATAGTAATCAGTTGGTGGTGCTGACGAGCAAAGCATTTTTACATTACAGTCATAGCAGACAACGGTGATAGTTAATATATGGGGATCGAACCCACGACCCTGAGACAGAGTCTCATGCTCTACTGACTGAACTGTGCAGTATTTGTGATTCAAGCCAAATGAAGCATCTCACCTTGAGGTTGATATTGGCAGTTCCTGTAGCCACACGCTGACTGAGAGTTGGGGCATAAATCCCACCATAATTTTGACCAAAGATGAAGAACTCATTCTGGGTGAAGTTCGGAAACTTGACAAAGAAACTCTGCAGGGCTAGGTAATTATCATCAGCGACCTAAAAGGACACAAGAAAGTGCAAGAAAAATAAGTTCATCAAGTGCAAGGCTGTTTCCAACCTATGTTTGTTTGCCTCATGAGATCCCTTAAAGTCATTCACCAAACTGAACCCACCTGGTCATCATTGGTTTTGTACTTCTGGTCATCAGAGTAAGAATAGCCTACTCCTGCAGGGGCCTCCAGATACAGAACATTGGCAATCTTGTTCCAGCTGAATTTGTTCTCATACAGCGTGGCTCCATCATCATTTACCTAAAAAGTAAATTCAACAATGCTATTTCAAAGTTACTTTAATTCAGTGCACAGGTGTAGTTACGCATGCAGCAAAGATGCTTACGTGAAAGGGGCCATTCCCTGAGAGGAATCCATCCATTGAGCTACAGCCAGGGCCTCCATTCAACCAGAGTACCACGGGGTCTTTGAGTGGGTCCCGCTGAGAGGTCACAAACCTGGGGATCAATTAGATGTTGGTAGTAGGTTCACATAATGGACATCCTAGGAGTTAGGAGTCACTTAGCACTATACCAGGCAGTTGGATCCCTTTAACACAGATTAGAAGGTCATAGTCTTTAGGCAGTCCTCAATGACTGAAAAGTATTGTTACTATTACTATCATTGGAAGACTTTAAGAGAGTTTGTCTTTCAGCGCTATAACACAGACTTGGTGTTTTCCAGTAACTGGGTAAGAAAGAGGTATTTTTAATGGAGGAAAACATGAGCCTACATTAACATTAAACATTAGGCATTTGGCAGAAAAAGTCTGTTTACGTTGGTAATGTTTGAAAACATTGACTATCTCTATCTGAAGGTGGAAAGAAAAGGAGTCAAATGTACTCTCATAGATTTTTGACTCCTTTTCTTTCCACCTTCAGATAGATAGTCAGGGTTTTCAGGGTTTGACTTTGACCTTTAAAGTCACAACAACAACGGCCTACATACTTTCGCCGATGGCCATGATTTCACATACATGAATATGGAGGATAAACAACTTTCAATATACATGTCTTCATGCAAAATTGACACAAGCCTACTCTTGTTCTTAATGAACTGCTTTTGTTTCTCCCACCCCCCAATCATAATCTCCCCATCACCCTCCACCAAAAGTAAAGGAAATTTACCAATAATGAAGAAACTTTCCAGGGCTGGCTTTAAGATATCCAGACCATTGCCGATAATTGGGTTTAAACTGCATACCGGGCAGCTCTGTCACCTCGTCAGGAGCGTACTGTGCCCAGGTAACGATGCAGGACAAAGCCAGGGAGCACACCAACAAACCACCAGAAAACATAACTGTGTCCCCAGACGATAACTCAAAGCTGAAAAAGTCCAACCATAAATCCGACGCCTCTAACTATTCTAAAAGTACACAGTAAAATGTAGTGATGTTACGCTTGATGTTACGGAAGCTTCGTAACGCGTGCTGAGAACGTAGGACACTGAAGCGCCGTTCACATGATCAGCGACAAAAACGCTCAGCGCTATTGCTGCCTGGCATTTCCTATTTGGTAAGCGTCGCCGCCGCCCCCGCCGTTCTGCGCCATGGGTTCGCATATTATGATCATTGGTGATGTGGTGAGCTACTGATGCGGACTGTAGTCCGAAATTGAACTCCACTCTTTTCTTTCCTGAATGCTGTCATTTTAAAAACTCGACAGTGTGAATGTAATGAATGTAATGTAATTCTCCTGGCGCTGACACTGATAATGTGAAGGGATCGCGCACACCCTGGCATTGACGCCGACGCTTTGCGCGGATCATGTGAAGGGATCGCGCACAACCTGGCGTTGACGCCGACGCTTTGCGTGGATCATGTGAAAACCCCCTCACATGCGGCGTATGGAGGATTTTTAATATCATTACGTCATCGATGACGTTTGAAGACTCATTCGCGGATGGATTCAGGGTTGGCGGACAGTTTTGAATTACGGATATAAGGAAAGAACCCCTCACAACTCGTGGGTTGTAGTTTGTACTGTATATAAACAGGCACATGAATTTTGATGCTATACACTATCAGAAAAACAACTTAGTGGCTAAACACAATCCTACCAAATTTCGAACCTTGGCATCACCTTCATACGTTATCTTAGATAATCAATGTAGCAGCATAACCCACTTTGCCACTGAGAAACTGATAGTCATGTGGTGCTTATATCTACTCAACATTGAACTCATTGTCTCAACTTGATTATGGTTTTATATTAGGTCGCAACACCGATAGATATGCATTCATTTCTTTATTGTCATTATTCATATCAGTAGTTTCATTCACTGGCCCAACTATTCTACAAATCGCAGCCTTCATCTATAATAGCCTGCTCTATTCTTTTGACCAGCAGGTGGCTACAGCAAGTGTGTGAGCCACTACTGAAACTTGAAGGTCATATGACTTCTGTCGTGTCACCTGACCAACGGCCGCCTGAACCAAACCTTTTGGGGAGCGATGGTTACTTTTATTAAATAGAAACAGTATAGAAAATGACACAAAAAATACAGCACGTGTACATTAAGGATATAGGAAACCACAGCGATGCGTAAAACATCTCAAATAAAATAAAAACTGAAACAACATTTTTAGAAAGTCTCTTCTTCAAAAGTGCACAGTTCACATCCGATTCCAATGTGTCACAAGTTATAGTTTCTAGTTATCTGGTTATATGAATGAATGTAGAATCCCTTCGTCTTTAGTAAAAATTAAATACATTCATACCCTTTTAGTGACAATGAATTGTATTCTGTTGAAAATCATCAAATTATTCAGTTCAAGCCTTTAGACTTTTATTGTGAAGCCAAATACAAACTTCTACCGGAAAATGACAAGCCCAGGTTCGGTGACGCTGTAGATGCTCAGGAGAGTCGGTAAATTGCTGTAACATTACATCTAATTTAAATTGTTTTTAAATATACACGTCCACTAAATCTGTGAATTTGTACAGGATATGAAAATACTATCGGAAATCGATAGTCTGGAATCGATAGTCATGCTGGAATAGCACCCCGTTAACCATCCTCGGTAGCAACTCTGCCGCTTGGTCCCAGTAACTATCGAGGTAAAACAGCAACAGCAGTTCATCTCATTTTCACACTGCATTTTCAAGCCTTCCGTCATGGTACCGAAACAGTTTTGAGTTATGTGTGGGTATTATAACGCCTTTTTAAGCTAACTGTTTACTTCCCCAGCAAAACACTGCTTATCTGTTCAGTTTATTCGTTAAACGAAATGTGAAGCTACACCGAATATGAAATAGGACCTCCGGTTAGTAGTTTTCAAAATAAAACCATGCATTTAAAAAAATAAATAATACAAATGCCACAGTGAAACTCTAAATCTGCCAAAAATTAAGCTATAGTTTTCTACTTTTATTTATACCCATATACACCTACGGACATGTTCAGAGAGGGAGGGGCAGGATACGGCGCTCACACTCACAAGGTCAAACAGGGAGCAAATCAACATAAATTATTGCAACCCACATTTTCTCAGGGACAGTAAGGCTAGCAAGTAACTGAGAAGATAACCAAACAACAACAAAACTACCAAGTAGGTCACTATGAGAGAAGAAAACAAATGGTGTGTGAGCAGAACTTGTGACTATCAGAGCAACAAAAGGTGGTCAACTGATGAGGAGAGAAGATGATAGGGGAGATGTAAGGAGGGTATATAAAACAGTAAGTGACAGGGTCCACACTGTTAAAAAATAACGTACTGTAACCATTTGAGCCTATGTACTTGCGATACACATGTAGTCTTTCCTGTAATAGCTAATGCTTCGTTTGTGTGTGCAAGAAGGGACCACTGAACCAGAGGAGAGAAAGATAAGGTGACAAGAAAAGCAAGGTGAGCAGAATAGAATAGAATTGCAGCTAGTGGCAGGGAACAAGTACATAAATACATGCTACATGTGAAATTTGAGTGATCATAGTTTCTTTCTTCTAAACATTTAAAAATAGTTCGTATTTTTACTTACTATTAAAATAAAACATATAGAAGAAACAATGCAGGTCTTCCAAATATACATTTTAAAACATTGGCCAAAATAAAACATCCTTATATTTGCACTTCTTTTAGGACATTTGGGGTGGGTTTTGAACATTCTTTAGGCTGGACATTTTTAGCAGGACCTGGCAACCTAAAGGCTCCACCACCATTGGTTTCTGGTGGTGTTGGCCAGCGATAGTAGATTATACTGTTGTTTTGCTCTCCCCCACAGCAACATGGAGCATGGAGGGAGCCCAGCTGGACTGGAAACCATGCCCAATGCCTCGCAGAACCAGACACTGAGACACGAAAGGAGCCTGGGAATGCTCACCACCAAGTTCGTCAGTTTACTACAAGAAGCAAAAGATGGTGTGGTGGATCTCAAAGAAGTAAGTAGGTCCAGCCAAGCACACACTATAACCAACACTGATCCCCAAAGTCCCTTGCAGATATTTTCTCAGATTAATTTTTGAATATGATTTCTTTTGGGAGGCGGGAAGGTTATTTATATAAACCATTTACAGCCCTATCGTTCTTTCAAAAGTACATTGTGGCACCCTAGAACCATCCCCTCTCCATACATGGATCAGACCCACTCTCATCTATACTACATTACCCAAAGTGAAAAGGCTAAAATTACTGTTGACTATTTGACTGATATGCCATTTGTACTCACATGCTTTATGTACTTTGGTAAAAGTATTTGCAATATGTAAAAATATGTTAAGTTAAGACTTTTTGAAACTATTAAAAATGTACTGATACTACCTCCCTCTGGTTCAGAAAAAGATTCTACACATCCAGAAAGTCCATCCATTCATTGCCAGCACAGCTTTGGGAGGGAGTTGTTTATGTTTACAAATACAAATTATTCTGCCCATGGTTATAAGAATATTAAATTCATATTGTGTTTAAATTAAAATGGAAAACCGACACCGTGGCTGTGCACTGTAAGTGTGTACACCCTTTATAATTGGGGGATTTAACGGTGTTAAGATTTAGCTAATCACATTCCTAAGCATGCACAAATCTAATTTGCTTTCACCTTAAATCAGTTGACGTGACTGTAACTAGATCAGTTAAAACCAGGAATTCAATGAAGGTTTTTTGCATAGTGTATGTCAGTATGCAGCAACAAGCATGGGTAATGAGGAGTGAATCTTCAAAATCTTATTTTTGAAATGTTCAGTTTAGGAGATGGATGTAAAAAGATTACAAAAACCTTAAATATATCCTAGAACACTGTGGAGACAATAATCAAAAAGTGTAGGAAAAATGACGCCACCAGAGCCTTGCCTAGATTAGGCTGTTCTTCCAAGATGGATGACTGTGCAAGGAGGAAGCTCAGGGCCAACCGCAACCTTAAAACAACTGCCCGACTGTCTGCTAGAGTCTGGCCACTGCATGCCTATACAGCCACAAACATTTAGTGTATTCTCCACAGTTTTGGGCTGTGTGGTGGAGATACTATACAGAAGCCATTTCTCACTTTGAACTCTTACACAAAGAGAGAAATAGAAAAAAGGGTGTACACGCTTGTACAACAAAGGTATTTTAATTTTAGTAGCTTTGTCAGAAATGAGCAGCCTTTTGTTTTTAACTTGATTTTGCTGGTTACTACATCCAAATGAAAGTGAAAATGGCTGATTTAATGGCTTCAGGCCTCAAGGCAAGACATTTGGTATCCACTATACATTGATAATACTGGTGGTTTAGAATATATTCTATATATTCTTATATACTTATATATTCTTAAAATCATCATTTTATATATATGTATTTCTAAACATGAACAACCCTTTTATTTCAGGGCTCAAGGCAATAAAAACAACACAATTTGAAAGGGTTTAAAGACTTTTGATATATACTGTAAGTGATCCCTGAATTTTGCAATGCCATTCCTAGCTGATCCCTGAGACATGCAGGCCACTGCTAGAGTAAGTTTGAGAAAAAAAAGATTAATTTTGTATGTGCTGGATTGATGCTGAAATTCACTGAGATTTGTAGTGGATAAATGGGCTTCACTCTGTTATTCAAGGCTGTCGACGTCCTGGCTGTCAGACAGAAAAGGCGGATCTATGACATCACTAATGTATTGGAGGGCATTGGTCTGATTGAGAAAACGTCCAAAAACAGTGTACAGTGGAAGTAAGTTTTTACCTTTGTGTGGATATGAATATGCATGTGTGTGAGAGTTTTTGTGCTCTGTGCTTAACAATGTATTGTGGATGCTTTCCCTGCATAAGGGGTGTAGGGCCAGGAGGTAACACACAGGAGATTGCAGAAAGGCTTATAGGCTTGAAGTCTGAGCTAGAGGACTTGGAGCAGAAGGAAAGCGTGTTGGACCAACAGAAAGTTTGGGTCGAACAGAGCATCAGGAACACAACAGAAGACTCCACAAACAGCCCATATCCTTCTCATGCTTGTTGAAACACAAACACATGTACATTCCTCAACATTTAAACTGAACATGAGACATTACTCATTTCTAGCTGCTTCTAACATTTTGCTCAGGATTTTATTTTAATGGATGACATAAGGTTGTGATATTCACACACAACTGGCCCAATTTAAAACAAACAAACAAAAAACTCTTTACCAACTTGTTAACCATTAGGGGGTAGGTAGTATCAATCTGTTTAACGTTGACAGTGGCTTGAACTCAACCCATAACCCAACATAGAGAGGGTTATCTGTGATCTTTATTTGTCCACGTAATACAAGTTTACAGCTATCAGTTCCAATCTAAGCTGTACTCTTCCTGTTTATTGCATTCATTTGGACACCAGGAACCTACTGTCACTTATGAAAGTTAATACCTGAAAGAACTTAAAGAACTACACAAGAGAGAAACACTGATCCCAATAATAATGTGTGATGTTTCTTGTTGACATCAAAATGTACACATGGTACAAAGAATAAAATTGTAACCAGTTAATTCACATCGATAATTTATAGCTTCGTGGTCTGTCTGAGTGGGACCAATGAGCACTGGAGGGCAATACAACTTTTAATTGTAACTCACAACTCATTAAATTCACTAGAAACAGCCTACGTGGGTCTGAAGTATAAAATAGACAAATAATAGAGATGACACCAGTATTTTCTTTAAAAAAACCCCAAAACATTTAAACTATTTGTCCATGCTTTCGGGCTTTCTACTTTCAGGCATAATGGCACAATTCTTGTTCTTTACTCAAACTACAATATTCTGAGTCCATCCTTAACCCAGATCAACTCTTGCCTATGTGAACCATGAGGATATCTGCAACTGCTTCAATGGTATTCAACAAGTTCTCTCTTCCCTCTCAATCAGTATTCTTTAAGTTTTTTTTGTGTTTTTATGTGTCAACAGCATATCTTGGATACAGTTGGAGGTTGAGACTGTGACCCAATGCTGGTCCTTTTTTGTTGTAGAATTATTGATGAATATAGAAGCTTGTTTTGTTTCTGAATTTTTTTATCACAGTATGCCAGAGTCAGCTTTTAATCAATGGGTCCACTACAGGGATGGCCAGGGGATAACCAGGTTTCACCAGAAATAATAAAAAGACTGAAGTGCAGGAAAAGTTGTTGTTTGCGCAGGTCACTAGCTGTAATTCATCTATTTTGTTGTTCAGGGGGTGAAAATTGGTGAAGGATAGTCCAGGAAGCGCAGCGCAGGAACCTCTCCTCCAGTGGTGCAGTGCCACAGCTCAGTTCTGCCTCCTCCTCAGTCTCCGAGTACACTGGGTTGAGCGCTTTGAATCTTCTGCAGCCATTGAGTTGTATTGATTAATATGGCCGCAGGATAAACTCCTGCGGGAGAATCAGGATTAAAATCCAACAGTATATTCCAACTCTCTAAATAGACTGTATTTTGCAAATAACTAATATCAATGCAGCAGGATGGCACACTGATTCATGATGGCTGTCCCATAACCACAAGAACTGACATAGTTCTGATGTGAAATACGAAGACTGAACAAACTCACTGTCTCATTACTTTTCCTCTATCTCTTGTTTCTGCAGGTAATACTCTCTTGGCAGTACGTGCACCCTCTGGTACACAATTAGATGTTCCCATACCTAAAGCTGTAAGTCCTGCAACAGTAGAATGTATTTTACTTCCTCTTTGCTGATTTTACCTCAAATGGAGTCATTCAGTGTATGTGTTCATCTCCACCCAGGTGCAGAACAGTCAAAGGCAGTATCTGATCCATCTGAAAAGCACCAATGGGCCCGTTGACGTTCTACTTATTAACAAAGACTCTGTTAACTCTGTTCCTGTGGTACTGCCAGTCCCACCACCGGATGAAATTTTACAGAATGCCAAATCAGCTGCGTCTTCTGCAGACAAAACAGAAACCAATGCCACACCTAGTCAGGCTTCAGCTAATACCAACCATACTGCTGACAAACCTAGCACTAAATCAAGACAAACCTCCCTGAACACCCAGCCTCTTCAGTCATCACCATCTATGAATGCTGAACCTAACAGAACCAATGCATCTGAAGGTGAGTGACTTATTGTTTGTGGAATATTTCTTCCTGAAACGGACTGTTATGGATATATCACTTAAAGGAACACCATCAAATCACATTTTGTTTGTATAGCCCTTAATCACCGTTACAGTCTCTAAGGGCTTCACAGTGCCCAACGTGTGAAAACAATAAATGGTTAGTACACGACATCCCCCAGCCTTGGACCCTCACAGAGGACAAGGAAAAACTCCCACAAAACCTTTTAGGAAAAAATGGAAGAAACCTTGGGAGGGGCTACTCAGAGAGGGATCCCCCTACCAGGACCTACCAAACGAAGCGAATGCAGGTGCTGCTGTGGAAGCCTGCATGACGTAATTGATCTTCTGCTTTTCCCAGCTGGAGAAGTCGCTGCTCACTGTGAAGGGAATCATCACCAAGCCGTTGGAGGCTTTCTTCCACAGGCAGTTGTTTGGTCCAGCAGAACATGGCATTTCTGGTTCTGGGCGCCACCATGTCTCCTTCCAGCAGGATCTCACTGGAGATGTTGCTGGAGGTCAAAATCCTGGTGGTGATGTCTTTATGGACCTCTGCTCCACTTCCTTCCTCCAGGGGGAGGATAGGCCTGGGAGAGGCCCAGCAGCAACAGGAGGCTGAGAGAGGGATTCATCTTCTGGGTCGCTCTGGTGGCTCTGACAGTGGAGCTTCTCTGGAGAGCTGCTCTGGAGAGACTCCTTGAAGTTTGGTGTTTGAGTCAGCTCAGTCCAGGGTCTTTATATTCTCCTCTACAGGTGTGTCAGCTGGGGAAGGCAGAGGTCCAGACTGCTAGGCCTACATAAAGCTCTGAAGGGAGGACTCAACAGACAAACCTACTGTTTCAACATGACTTGTTATCTCTGGTCATTAAATAGACGACTAGTACTGGTTTACAGTGTGGGACATATTTAACTTAACACCTTATACTTCCTTCAAACATTTCTTAAAGGACTACACTGACTTTTTGGGAAAATTGGCTCATTGGTCAACTTACCCATGACATGTTATGATAGGAGTACCAGCAAAATCATCTTGTGTCTCTGGTAGAAATCTCTGTATAGTTCAGATGCTAACATGTTAGCATACAACATGTTAAGTTCCCATAGGCAACTAGCATCATCTAATATTAGAAGATATTTCAACAATCCAGAGTTGCTGAGTAAAAAAAAGAGTTAGACAATGTTACTGATTCAAATCCTCAAACTAGCTGGCAAGATCCAGGCAGGGAAAGGGAAAGAGTAAAGCTCTCCCTTCCCTCAACAATCACCATCAAGGTGCCCTTGAGCAGCCTTAACCTCTGATTGCTCCAGTGGAGCTGCTGAGTAGATGGCTGATTGTACTGGGCAGCTCCCAGTGGCCAACAGTAGAAGACTGTGGTTGTACTGGGCAGCTCTTAAGTGTGAATGTGAAGTAGGGTGGGGCTGAAAAAGAAAAAAGGAAGCTCAGTGAACCTTCCCTGGAGAAATAAAGGTACAAAAATGGGTTAAGTGTTGGTATTCTGACGCTGTAACCTCTATTTATAGATATGATGTAGAACACATAAACTATACCAGAAACATATTCCAGTTGTTCATTGTCTATCTGATGTTACACTGTCAACAACTAATGCTGGTTACTCTCAACAACTGTCCCAGCCCACTAGAAACAAAAGTGTAAAGAGCAAAAGACGTGACCTGACAGATAAAGGGTTCAATGTTTTCCTGTTCTGTGAGGGTCATGTTCCCAGCAGGTTCAATGACATCAACAACGCATCATCCAAGCCTGATATATAATATACTGATGTTTGTATGCTCTTCCTCACAGCAGGAGGCTCCATGAAAATGACCTCACCCCCCTCCCAGTGGGATTGGGTGACATACATACAGTAGCTGTCCCTATAGGCCCCGCTGAAGCAGCACTAAGGTTTTCTCATGGAGAAAGACCACAGTAAATTTTTGCTGTCAGAGACATCTAGGGGCTGGGGAGAAAATCAATCCTGTTAGCTAGAGTGGCGGTAATTTCTTTGGCTCTCGAGTCGCTGCCTCACAAATGAACCCTAGACATTACCCTGGTGCCCGTAGAGGGGGGGGGGTCCTGGCAAGAAGAAAGCATTCTGCATTGATCTGAGGTTTGGACAAATCACTACGCCGGTGTTGTGTGTATTTGTAAACCACGCCATTTCAAGATTTGTTTTCTATTCATTAGGGATATTGTAATCATTGTGTGTACACTACAGTTTAAAACAGAGCTCGGGGCTACAGAGCTCCTCAGAGGCCTTTTACAGCCCACTGCTCTCACCGAGAATCACCAGCTGTTTGTGTTAGTATTGGCAGACGATGGTGAAGCAGTACTGTGAGAATACTCCTAAAGGTCTACATGACTGAATATCACATGACACTTAAGTCGTTTAGTTGACGCTCTTATGCAGAGGGGCTTCCAATGACTTCTAATTCCTGGACTACTAACAACCAATAGTAAGGAGGTCAAAGGTCACAGCCACAATGACATTACAAGGAACAAATTGTATGGAGGCATTTTTAAAAGAATCACCATGCTCCCAATCGGTCCACTTCTAAACACTCTCTGAAGACACCTTCAAAAGTTTGCTTTTAATGTTTAATGTGTGATGGAATTGTATGGAGATTATATTTCAATACATTTTCTTTTGTGCAGCTTTATTTTCTGATGAGTGTCTTGAAAAATGCTGTATAAATAATGCATTATTATTGTTAGTCATAGTGTGAGTGCTTTGGAGTATGGCCTATATGGTGGTTTTCTGCTGGGTGTTGTCCTCAGAGAATAGAATCGATTACCTGCACATCCTGCTAGATACGCAAAAGACAATCAATGGACTCATTTCTGAGAAGCCTACAGCGTTACAGAGATCGGTGAGGGTTCGGGTTATCTCTATGTTTTGGCATATGAATAAATTCCTAAATGGCATTCATTAGTTTTTCTGTGGGCCTTGTGAATATGAGGCGCCCTAAAATAATCTGTCTTCAATCTGTTTGCTCTCCATCAGCAGGGGAGGCACTACATTTGGGCTTTAAATCACCCTGGGTGCTCTGAGTGACTCCATGAGGAATGGTTGGTCTTCCTGCTGAGTCCACAGTTTGGCTGATAGATTCTGCTGGCTTCAGATGCTATTGAATTGGTCCTGATAGAGCCCCTGAATGGTCCAAGGGCTATTCTGAGCCAAAAGCTGTAGATCAGTATAAGGTGACCTTGGCACTCAGTGCTCTCTTATTCCACAGTGATGATGGAGGATTTTTGCCCTGTGTTTTATTGCTGGCGCTGTAGTACTCCGTCCCGCTACTCTACTGTCGTTTTCATTTGTTCTGCACGACGAACTTCAGCAGCGATGAGGTCCAACATTGTGCTCGCAGATTCACAGCAGTGCACTTGAAATTTTTAATGGTAAAAATGGAAAAAGATTGTTGGTGCCAGGACTTAAAATACATATTCTCCACCTGTAACATACATTTAGAAAATAATTTGAAAATAACCTCTAGATCACACTCGGGATCACAGTAACCCTTCAGCCCCAGTTCTGTGCATAGGTGCAATAGCATTGGCTGTGATATGCTTTTATATTGGGTTTGGGTCTAGAGGTAAGGTGTAGTATGAGCAGCCTGAGCACTGCTGAGAGCAGGCCATTTTTGTCATTGTTGGTGTTTCATGTTGGTCCTACTGGAGGTGCTGTAACTCAACCAAATATCTGCAACGGGCCTTCAATGAGCCATGCCTGCACTCACCCACCACCCCTTCTCTCTAACACGGATAATAGCGTCACACTGCATAAAATGTAAAAATATTACAAGTAAAGACTAGTGTGCATTGGATAGAGAGAATAGAATAGAATAAATATGGTGTAGACAGTCCCGTAGCATTTGTCTGCACTGAAAGCATGGTTATCCATAGTGACAGTGTTTCCATGTAGAACATTTAACCGATTTACATCTACAGCACTACAATTCAGTGGGCTGCTGATGTGTGTAATGCAATTCTTGGGGTGGCAAGTGTTTTAATTTTTAACCGTCCTAAAAGCTGCTGAGAGTTGACACTTCTGTCAACACGTGAGGCTAGATTACATAAACTATACCTAGTGTAAGATACACTGTGCTGCAGATAGTCCAAGTAGCAGGCCCTCGGGAGGGAGTGCGGATGCTGTCGAACCCTCCGAACCAGATGTGGAAGTGGTCAGACTCAGCATCGGGATGGGGATTCAGTGATCCTTACGTAGTCTGGACACCATCCAGCTACAACGTAAAGAGAGGGAGACAGGTTTGAATAAATCCAATACAGCAGAAATAGAGCTGTAATAAAGGGGTAATAGGGGGTATTGGAGCGGTAATAGGTAACAGAGTGTAATAGAGTGGTAATAAAGTGGTAATAGAGCAGAAATAGAGTAGTAATAGAGGAGGAATAGAGGAGGAATAGAGAGGCATAGCTCTGACTGAGGCCAGGGTAACAGATAACATCAACCCCTCTGCCCGTAGGGATCTGTCACATGTCCAGCTGTATTAGGACAACCTCCTTCTCCCTCTCCTCCCCTCATCCATCCGTCCATCCCTCCCTCCACCCATCATCCCTCTACTCCTCCATCCATCTTTCCTTCCTTTCCTCCATATCTTCTTTTGTCTGACCTTGGTCTCTCTCTGACTAATCCTGTCCATTCGTATCGAAGATTTCTTTTCTCCACAGGCTGCTATGTGACAGAGGTGTTACTGGGGGTCACAGTAATGGCGTCACAATGACGTCAAGCAGTCACTCCATTACTAACTTACACCGATCAGCCATAACATTAAAACCACCTGCCTAATATTGTGTAGGTCCCCCTCAGGCCGTCAAAACAGCTCTGACCTGTCGAGGCATGGACTCCACAAGACCTCTGAAGGTGTCCTGTGGTATCTGGCACCAAGACGTTAGCAGCAGATCCTTTAAGTCCTGGAAGTTGCGAGGATCAGACTTGTTTTTCCAGCACATCCCACAGATGCTCGATCGGATTGAGATCTGGGAAATGTGGAGGCCAAGTCAACACCTTGAACTCTCTGTCATGTTCCTCAAACCATTCCTAAACAATGTTTGCAGTGTGGCAGGGTGCATTATCCTGCTGGAAGAGGCCACTGCCATGAAGGGGTGCAACAATGTTTAGGTAGGTGATACGTGTCAAAGTAACATCCACATGAATGCCAGGACCCATGGTCTCCCAGCAGAACACTGAAACAAGAAAACATGATTCATCAGACCAGGCCACCTTCTTCCATTGCTCCATGGTCCAGTTCTGACGCTCACATGCCCATTGTAGGCTCTTTCGGCGGTAGACGGGTCAGCATGGGCACTCTGACCAGTCTGCGGCTACGCAGACCCATGTGCAGCAAGCTGCGATACACTGTGTGTTCTGACACCTTTCTATCTATCATCACCTTTCTAACTATATAAAGTAAGAAAAAAGGCCTGTCTTTACAGATGTGCTTCAAGAAGTGATTGGAAAGATGCAGGTAAGTTTGCATAAGCTCCTTAAGCATTTCAAAGGTCTGATCAATTTGCTTTGATGAATTTGTACTTTTGCCCCATGCCTTCATCCCTGTATGGCACAAGATCAATTTCCTGAAGTAACTGATAAATCAATTCACTGGTGAAAACAAGGTGTCAGGTACCATCAACTGCCAGATATCAATTTACAGAGACCCTGAATGAAAATTACATGATAAATCTTTCACTTGGACCGAGATTAATGGCGTGTTGTGACTGTTGAGGCATGGTTAATGTGCTGTTAACTGCAGCAGAGACTAGTATGCGGTCTTTTCGCTGTGTGCACTAAGCATCATGGCATGTTGGCATATGCTGTCCTGCACCATGTAGGACCTGAGGCCACTCTGCCCTGTAACAATCGGTGGCAACTCTACCTTCTCAGGATGGATGGATAGATAGATAGAAACACGTTGGACATCGCTCTGTCCAACAAGACGGCCTCTGATGGATGGAGAGCAGCAGATGCGTTTTTTGGCACTTGTTTGTGTTGATGTGTTAATCTGCTGTGCAAAAAAAGACAAATAAGATTTTTACTGACTAAGAAAGATGGTGCTGTGTCATTGTATGTAGATGTGTCATTTGTGTGTGTGTGTGTGTGTGTGTGTGTGTGTGTGAGTTGGCTTCAGAAAATATGCATTTTTGTGACAATGATCGACCTTTAAAGCCTTAAAGCCTGTGCAGGTAAAATGATGGAGCTGATGGAGAACATGTCAAGACAGAGAGAGAGAGACAAAGAGCGAGAGAGAGAAAGACAGACAGCGAGAGAGCGAGAGAGAGAGAGAGAGAGAGAGAGCAATAGAGGGAGTATAACACCTCTCATCATGCATTGGTCTATGGGAGGAGCATCATAATTTCCATTCCCACCGCTTGTAGGACGCAGAGCTGCGGGTCTGAACCGGACTGGGAAACCAAATACCATTCGGCACTGGTCCTTGTTGGAGATGTGATATCCTGGATGTGGAGGAACAACGTCCTGCAGTACTACGGCGGGTTTTGCACATATAGGCTTATTTATATATGAGATACAGTGTATGATTTACGTAAATGCTGCACAGGCGGTGGTGAGAGGTCGCTGACAGGCTGTGCGTAATGCTGAGTGGACACAGCGGTATTTACAGCGGTATTTTCCATCCTAGGCCGGCTATTGACGGAGATCCGCACTCCATTCTGCAGTGCAGCTCGTTTCCATAACCAGATGCTCTCCACCGGACCGGACCCGTCCAGTTTCATGCCGTCCAAGCCGACCGGAGCCTGAGTCGAAGGATGCAGGTGAAAAACCAGATCTGCACAGAGCGGAGCAGCACCGACGACCCGGAGCAGGACGACAACCAGAAAAAGACCTCATGTTTCTCCAACATCAAGATTTTCCTGGTGTCGGAATGTGCGCTCATGTTGGCGCAGGGCACCGTGGGAGCTTATCTGGTGAGTCTCCGGGCCGGAGCCAGAACCGGAGCCAGAACCGTGATAGATGGAGGTTTTTTTTTTCGAGGAATATTGTGTCTGTGTGCTGCGCAGGTTACACCAGGTCAACGCACAGATAGGCAGCCAGTAACGATGCGGTGGTAATAATCACATTACTGTAATCATATTAGAAGAATCACATTACGAGTCCTCCGGTCACCGTGGAGAATCGCGCCTTCATTGATTGATTCGGTGCTGCGCATTAGTCTGCTCATATTAGCCATCAGGCCTATGCACCAATACTGTCATCCGTACGACAAAAAGCGCGTCACAGCTTCCGCGCACGTTGTTTTTGGGGGGTTTTATCTCGATGAAACGGGGGGTTTGGACGGTCCAATGGAGAGCGTGTTACGAAACGTTGGACTGAAGGTCGAGACAACCTGCTGGTACTTTGCTACCTCCCGCAGCCTTAAGCCACCATCGGTAATGCAGCAGGCCTATAGGACAATGTGACATGATCGGCGGTGTAGTGGTAAATAAAAACGTGGGCAACATATGACGTTTTAGCCGGTGTTTTCCAAAAAAACATTCATTTAGGTTTTCTCCTCCATCTCCATATGACCAACACATAGTTTGATACCATTTACTGTAATGTATATTATGAGTTTATGTCATGAAGAGTTATGTCAGCCAAAAAAGGTGGTAAATTCTATTCTGCCAATTGAAAGCAAACTGAATTTAGGTGAATTTACCCTGAATTTCTTCCCTAATCTAACCAGTGGTCCTGTTGAACCAAATGAAGGGGCAATTTCTTTCATTTTGGATTTAAGAAATGCCCACTGATTAATTTTGTACTGTACGTTTCTTTAATTCCTCCAAAAGACCATATATATACAAATTCAGATGTGCGTTGATTCAATCGGTTATGTGGCATCTGGTGTAATGATTGCCGGGTATCTTGTGGCTAATGCTCTAACCACAACTGCTATTGATGTATCTGTGCACTCCTATTTAATTATGTCAGAGCTGGCCCAACCATTTACTGGAGGTCTGTGGCCCAGAAATTGGCCTCAATATGAATGATGCTATTGGAATCAGGATGGTGCTTTGCCTGATCAAAGATGGTTCCCATTCCCCTCCTCTTTGGAGGCTTTACCACTATCCTGATCTGATAGATAATTACACAATATTGGCCAGATGCATTGGAGGAGGGGGGCAAAAGCATAAAAAGTTAAAAGTGAAGATGATGATAAAGAGATGTCTTCATTCAAATACAGTAAAGCTTAAAGCTGTAGGGCATTTTGTGGGTGGCGAGGTAAAAGGTCAGTGCCCGACTCCTCCCATTGATTCCTGTCTGCGTGTGGCTGCAGCCATTTCTTGTTGGTCTGCGTAAGAGCATCAGCTAAATGCCTAAAATGTGACACGGGCTGGTCTCCAGAATCCAGAAAAAAGACTAATCCTGGTCTTACTGTGAACTCCCATTTCCCACATTTCCCCCTGGAGACTTATGTTGACAAGGAGTTCCAAGGCACTCTTCAAGCAAACATGAACATGGTCTTCACGCAATTTGGTGTGCTACTGTTTGATGAAGTCGACAGCATGGCAGAAACACAATGCAGTTGGTTTTAATATGTTCTTTGGAGCTGGACGTGAAATAAGAGGTGTTTAATTTTTCACTACAAGAGTGCCTTGGAACTCACTTTTAACCAACAACCCCACACCAACACTTGCAACAAACACCACCACACACAAAAACCCCAGTAGTAGCACCGTCTGCCCTCTCTTCTTTGTCATCTTTTTTTCCTCTTGTACATGCACTTTATGGATTCTTTGTCTCATCCACACAGTCCGCATTTCTTTTCCTCTCTCTTTTTCCAGAAACCCTTGTTTAACCTCTTGCTGCAACAACTCACCTCATCTTTCAGATTTCAGAGCGAGACTTCTCCTTGAGCAAGACTTCTGATTCTGGTTAAACAAAGGTCTATCTCTGTAGGGATCCTTTCCGTAATGTTGTCAGACACTTCCAATAACAATCTGAGCCTGTCAGTGGCAAAAAGAAGCACTTTTAGTGGACGTACTTTGATCAGCACACTTGCCCCTGCCGATTACGTTGCAGCCATAGCAGCCCATTTCACGACTGCCGGCTGAGGCGATCTACTGGAGCAATTCCAAAACTTTTTGTACCTATATGTACATTTAGAGCCCAGGTTTAAAAATACCGCAATTACCCTTTAAAGGCCTGAAGGTCAACATTGTCAGCACAGTAGCACCTGTGTCAAGACGCCCTTTGGTTTCGGCTATACTCATCTAACTGCAACGAGGACATGTTTATGTGTATTATCTGTGAACCTTGGAGGCGTTACAGTGGAAACTGAAAGATTCTCTCTCAGAGACCTGCATGAACCCATAACTGATAGACTTAAAAAATCTGGATTATGACTTTAATCCATGTCTGATGCTAAAATAGTAATGTCTAAAACGACAGCATCTGCCAGAAGCATTTATCCAAAACATCTTTCAGCAGCATGAGCGTGTACGTCTTCAGTGGGAATGGGACCACTAACCTTGGCAGTGTTACTGCCTTGCTCTACCCAGTGAGCTACACAGGACCAAAAACATGCTCAACATCCGATTACATCCTATGACTAAACACCATATGTTTTATTTTGTTAAAGTCGGCCTGGTCATATTTGTAATTTTTTCTCTATATATATGACCTCTGGCCCTTGATCGTCTTACTGTTGGCTGCTTTTATAATGTTGATCTAGGAGCACTAATTGTAAGTTGCGCTAAATTGCCTCAAATATAAATCGATCTCAAAATGTATCATGAATTTCACAGACGGTGGTCCGGGCCTCCAGCTGCAATGCCTTGTTTGAATGTAGGTACTCCATCTGGCGCCGTCTGTCCGTCCCTCCCTGTGTGTGGCTACAGAAGTAGGTTAGTGTTCCACAGTTGAAATAATAGACCCGCGATGGCCAGCTTCCTATTTTAGGAAGAGACGACAGATTGTTTAGCCTTCGTGTGAAAGTGTGTGTGTGGGGAGGATGGGGCTCCCAGTGTGTCTAAATTAGCTTTGTGGACAGCTACAGTTGATGGAGGGTTAGTCAGGGACAGGCCCGGTGCAGCACGCAACACCTCCACTGGTACCTGATACTCCTGATCTCTCTGTGTATAACAGAGGGCATCATCAGTCTGTCAGTTTTGTCTTTGGTAATCTGCCAAGCGGCGCTTATTTCAATACACTTTCACCTTTTGAGAATTGGTTCAGCTTTTTTTATTCCCACAATTGTCGAAACGAAAAACACTTCGGAGGGTGTTAGGGGCCAGTGTGCATGAGCAGTTTTAAAAGAGAGAGAGAGAGAGAGAGAGAGAGAGAGAGAGAGAGAGAGAGCGAGAGG
>CABFOQ010052432.1:0-22016 GCA_900660455.1 Gephyroberyx darwinii
TGTGAGCACGGGGAGAACATGCAAACTCCACACAGAAAGGTCTGGGAGATAACCTACCTGGGCACCCCAGAGTCAATAGCGCCCCAGGCGGGAATCAAACCCAGAACCTTCTTGCTGTGAGGCAGCAGTGCAAGCACTGCGCCACCATACATAACATAACAAATAACCATAGTGATTTTCCAAGCATTTAGAGAGAATTGCAACACATAAGGAGGGGGAGTACCGGTACCAGCCCCAGCTTCCTCCTGACCAGCCCAGTACCAGCCCCTAGCTTCCTCCTAGCCATCCCAGTACCAGCCCCCAGCTTCGTCCTGCTCTGCCCAGTCCCAGCCCCCAGCTTCATCCTGCTCTGCCCAGTCCCAGCCCAGAGATTGTCTTGGGAAATTCCTGGAGCCCAAAAAGCTCTTCCCAAGACAGAAGGTGCTTTCCAAGTGATGCCCCACAACAACAACCTACATACCTGTTCTACTGTGTGCTCTACATTTCCTGACTACATCTATTGTTTTCACTGATGTATCACTGAATAGGTTAATCTTGATTGTTTATAATGAGTACATTTAACATAAGCTGCTGCATTCAGGGTCTGTACTCTACAACCTCTGGTCTGAAGAGCACAGAACCTGAATCCTTAAAGTGTATAGAACATGTTGACATCCTCATTTTAACAGAGCCATGGTGTCATCAAGAGCTGCTCACTCAATGTCCTTCAGGTTATCATGAAATCAAATTGCCTTCTATAAAGCATGATACAGGGGGGAGGGGGTAAAAGATATATAGCTGAAAAAGATATATATCCATGTGCAATTTATATTCCCCCAGCTAACTCACCTTATTTTAATGAGGATGTGTTTGACACCCTCCACACAGAAATCGGCCATTTCCAGGCCCAGGGAAATGTGCTGTTGTGTGGGGACCTAAATGCCACGGCTGTGACCCTGACTTCCTTGACCCACAGGGCAATCAACATGTTTTTGGTCAGAACCTTCTTAGTACCATACCAACTATCACTCAACGAAATAACCTTGACTGTCTAGTAAACAGTAGTGGAAGAGAGGTCCTATATCTCTGTCGAGCCTCAAGCCTGTACATCATTAATGGTAGGATGAGCGGGGACTCAATGGGAAGGTTCACATATTCTTCAGCTCTTGGGTGTAGCATCCAGTCCTTGTGATCAACCCATTACAAGTTGGATAATCTTGTGTTGAGTTGTGGACAGTTCGGCAAATACGCCATTTCAGCCTATTAGGTCTTTTTTTTCTACAAGGCTACTGAAACATCTTGTTGTTGTTGAGGTTTGGCACTACTGTAATAGATTTTTCATAAAGAATAAGCCGTTCTAAGAGCCTTCCTGCATGTTTCCAAACACAGGAACACATTTCTGTATGTTTCCAAGCGCTTGTAGGATTTGATCGTACCAAATGAACAAATTCAGATACAAACAAAATGATAAATCCGACTATGTTCGTAGAAACGTTCGCACTAACAGTACGCGATCAAATCTGATCGTACGCATGTTTCGTGAATAAGGCCCATTGTCTTTACCAACTAATTCCTATTCAGGGTCACGGGCGGGCTGGAGCCTATCCCAGCATACATTGGGCATCCAGTCTATCACAGGATTAACACAGATAAACACTTACACTCACATTCACACCTTTGGGCAATTTAGAGTCGCCATTCCACCTGACTTCCATGTCTTTGGTTTGTGGGAGGAAACTAATGTAAACGCCAACAGTTACATTTGTCATTTCACAGTTTCGCTTGTTCATTCACCTATCTTTAAAAATTTGAAATTTATAACAAAATAGGCATGGTTAACAAGCAAAAATGAGACTGGGACCAGACTAGGAAAACTAGGTCTCAGCAACAATAAGCTAATGGCTGACCCTGCTGGCTTGCAACTCTTTAAACCATTACACACATATATAGTGTCATTTAGTCTTACATAGTTGGGGTTCCATGCAGGATAGGTGGGGCGCTTGTATAACTGGACAGCAACATAGGATACAAACACCACCAACAGCATCAGAGGACTAATGACTGCCCAGCAGGCCTTCCAGAAGATGTTGGGTTTTTTCCCTGTCATGACGTGGATGTCCTCACTGAAACTATAAAGCAGAAATGATCACAATTCAAACTGCATTCACTTAGTCAAAAGAGATCAACACACAGAGCAGAGAACACAACAGGAAAACCAGATACCGCTTCAGTCCATAGACATAGACCACCCCAATGACCTCAAAGAAGGCGATGATGAGGAAAGGAACGGAGCCCACGTATCCATTAAAGAGCTCCAACCAGTAGTTCCCTGAACCCAGGGTGAAGATCAGAGACACCAGGAAGCATAGAAGGCAAAGTAATGCTGAAATAGAAAGAGTGAGGGGTTGCAGTACAAATACCAGGAATCCTTGCATTGAGAGAAACAAGCTTGCCAGATTTAGGTTTCAGCAAAAGCAGATAAAACGTGTACAATCATGTAGGCTTTGCAGCTGCATGTAAACATGTCCTTGTGGGGATCAAACACAAAGAAAACCTTAACCTTAAAAAAATCTTAATCCAGTTTGCTAATATTTAATCTTATTTAATGTGACACTTAAATGTATAAGGCTATGCTACTTCAAGGCCCATGCGTTCTTAATATCCACTTCCTATATTAAAGAGTTGGCCTAGCCTTTCTACATTTTGACAATCTGACACAAAAACAGAAAGCTATAACATGTGATCTTATTTTCAGATTAAAAGTCATCCACTTCTGCTAAACAGAACTGAGATCCAGTTCTGTTTAGCTAACGTTATGGCCTTAAAAATGTTCCATGATAACATACTGTATGTCATAACAAGTTGAAGAAAAACAACAGCAATACTAGATTCAAGATTCTTGCCAAGCTGTGCTTCCACCATGACTTTAAAGCACAGTATGTACCCAAGACAGTATGTACCCAATAGACCACTACTGACTGGTACCTGTGAAGAGCTCCTTGGCAATCCACTTTGACATGTTTAATTCATGGAGGGGGTTGAGGACACTTTCCAAGTTTCCAAACATGGAGGAGAGGCCCAAGCTGAAGAGCATGATGAAGAACAGTACGGCCCATACCTGAGAAGCTGGCATCTCTATCATCGCCTCACTGAACACGATAAATGCCAGGCCAGTACCTGATGCACTCTGGGGGAGGAGGATGAAACAGATTAAGAGAACATACCATGTTAGTCCTGACAACGGATGCCTCATTCTGATATAATTTTCAAATTACTTATTTACTACTTGCTCCATATCCAGTCTAAACTGCCATCTGGATTTTTTTTTAAATTGTGCCAAATAAAATAGAGTTACAAGTTAACATACCTGGTCAAGGAATGTTTGCAGATTGCAGTGCCTCAGGTCTAAACTGGAGACCTCATCTGGAAACGTACCATTCAGGTAATCAAGCCAGTGATCATAGTTCTCCACTGTCATGTTCTGGTCCCCAAACTCAAAATGGTTGGTCAGTGCCAAGATGTTGCTGCAGATAGTAAAGCGATATATAAGAGTTCAGATTTTGGATGATCATGGGGCAAAACAGCAGCTAGGGATTAGGTTAAACATATTACTTTAACGTACATACCCGTCAAGACATGTAATGTAGTTTCTGTTGGCTTTAAACCCAAGAATGGAAAAGACAGAGATGGAGGCATAGATTGATGTAGCACTGTTTATCACGCCGACCACAACTGCATCTGTCTCACAGTTATTACTGATGAACAAAGGGAAAGAGAGGGAAGGGAAAGGAAAAAAAGACATAGTGTTGTGACAGATGTAATAAAATATTCCTGTGAGCATAGCACGATCATAGAAAAATGCTAGAAAAGGAAATAAGAGTGGATATAGAAATTGTAGAAATCAATGTAGATTTGATTAGTACTCAAATTAAGCGTGAAGGATATATTTTGCTGGAAGTCAATGCAATTTCAGTGTCATTGTGAAAACTGTCCACCACTGGACACTGACTTTGGAGAATTGTAGCTGGAGAAGGCTATGAGGCCTCCGAAGGCCACCGAGAGAGAGAAGAAGATCTGGGTGGCAGCATCCAGCCATACCTGGGGGTTCTTCAGAGTCTCCCACTGAAGGGAGAAATTACAATGTGATATAAGAAAAATCCCCAAGGTCAAACCTCTTAGTCCTCCTCCTCCTACTACTACTAGCAATAGTAGTAGTAGTAGTAGTAGTAGTAGTAGCAATAGTATCAGTAGTAGTAGTAGGAGTAATAGTAGTAGTAGTAGTAGTAGCAATAGTAATAGTAGTAGTTTGGCAAAGCCCTAACGAAACTGTGCATTAATGTATTCTTGAAATGGGACAGTAGGTACCTCAGGAGTGAAGAGGTAGATCAGTCCATCGGTCGCTCCAGGCAGAGTGAGGGCACGGACCAGGAAAATGGTCAGTACCAGGTAAGGGAATGTAACTGTCACATACACAGCCTGCAGAAATGTTAATTTAAGGATGAGTCCATTGCTCTAATTCTGAGGTCTCTGGCGTGCTACTGATCAAGTCAGACCTTAGTGGACGTTGACTGTCATCATGCTGGTGCTGCTCCCAGGCTACTTTTACAACACAAAACCATTTACTAGCGCCAGACATAGGAAAAAGTGTATGCAGATAATTCTAAGCATTAACACTGTCAAATAGAAAATTATGCTAAATTCACTTTCAAATACCCCCCTGTGATTGTCTACTCTTTCTGACACCCATTGGGTGATGGGTGTGGCACATAAAAAGTATTTGCAAATATTAGTTGGCCCATATCAAGTAGACATGTACACTTAGTTAAGATGGGATGGAAGAGATGCATATGCCTGACATTTGGTAATCTGTCCATATTTATCCAATACTGGGGTACAAAGAAAAGAAACAAAAAAGTTCCTGTATTGAGACTTTAAGTAAAAACATAAACTCAACTTGTCGCTTTTTATTTACTCAATCAAGTTTTTCAGACAAGGGTCTAGGGAAGTATAAAACTGAGGTATATTTCTATCCTTACGTGACTATCTTGACTAAGATATGAACAACTGTAATCAAAGAGTACACAATCACAATATCGTCTTGGTCTTAATATTTTGTGTGAGTTTGGTGAAGAAGTGAGGCGACCATGCCGTGACTTGATCTTGGCGGTTGACCTCTACGCCACCCACCTTCCCAATGGTCTCGATGCCTCTGATGAAGCAGATGTAGAGCACACACCAGGCGGTGGCCAGACAGATGACCATCCACCACTGGAGGGAGCCGCTGACCTCAATGCCAGGTGTAATGTTCAGGGTCTCGCGGTACCAGAAGTAGTTCACTGGAGTGCTCTTCACACACTCCTCATTATAGCCTGTAATGTAATAGACACCAGATGAGAGGAAACGGTGGCTGCGTGGGCGTCAACTGCGTGTGGTGAGGTATGGCACACACTATACCTTAGGCTAAATGAAACCAAATTTGATTTTGTTGTTTTAAGGATCAATCTTTGACAATCTGATAATATCTTGTCAGTGATTCTTTTTTACTCCCTTTTGCCCCCAGAAATGTATTCGATAAAAGAGGGTTTGGAGGTTTTGGTTGCAAATATATTAGAAGGACTTATCTTACCTTGCCATACATTAGGGTTGAATGAATTCTTGGGTGTAACATGTCAATTTTTCAGAGAGTAAGAAGACCAGACTTCTTTTTTGATTTATGACCATACAATTTTTAAATTGGCTTTGATCGGGTTTCATAAGCCATGTCATAAGCCAAGTCATGGAATTTCAACCCATAGAGTACCATCATATTTCTTCAATTCAAGTAAAAAACATGAAAATCATCAAATCATTGGAGATACAGTAAAAACTTGAGCAGAAATAATATATTTTGAACACACTGCATTTAAATACATTTTATACATTTTGGATGTAAATCGGGAGATTCCTCTGAATTCCTCTGAATTTTTGGTGAGGTTCCTGTTTCTACCTACCCGTGTGGTTATCGTTGCGCGGGCATTGACTCCAGGGCAGGGGGTCCTGGAAGCAGTGAAAGAAGTACCAGAGAATCCAGGCCATAAGGGCGTTGTAGAACAAACACACCAAGAAGGAAACCATCATGGCGGCTATGCCTAAACACAGCAAGTGGCATTATTTAAACTTGTTAAAGTTGTACGTAATTTGCTCTAGCATGGCTGCTAATTGCAGTGCAGTGAATGAACAGGGTATATATACTATAATTATTATGAGATTATTAAAGCAAAATCCTTTTTAAATAATTTGCATTACTTATATATGACAATGCATCACATAATTAAATAAAAAATTACAAGGGATGATTAACAATAAATAACAATGGGTAAATAATAATAGGTTCCTATATATAATGCATTCCTGCACAATCACAATCATTCATATTTTCCATCAACGTATTCACACCCACACACTCTATCCCATTAATAAATCATTCATTAACTTTGAGACATTTATGTAAACAAACTAGACCATCACTGAGAAGATTGGCAGCCTCTACCGCCCTCTACATATTACATTATGTGCTGCCAGGTCAGATTTTGCAGAAACACCCTCTTTGTGACTGGCAGTGTTTATGGGAAACTATAACCAACCAATTTGTTGTAGTCATTTACATGTATATCCACCTACCGACTCCTCCCAGAAATGGTGAGATGGAGTTCCAGACACCGATGCTACCCATGCGGAGCCTCTGCCCTATAGCCAGCTCCAGGTAGAGCAGAGGAAGGCCCTCAAATACCAATGCTATCAGGTAGGGGATGAGGAACGCACCTGAAGAAGAATGAGGGGATGAGGGTGTTCTAGACGTTTTTTTATTAAGCTTTTAAGCCTGCCGCTTACCTCTCAATATACACATGATGTCACAGCTCCAGCCCCAGCTCCTGGTTTTCCTTGTGTTTCTCTGTGTCCCTGCCTCCCTTGTGTGTCTCCACCTCCCCTGTCTGTCTCTCTTTGTCAGTCTGTGTATGTGTGTGTGTGTGTGTGGCGTTGGTTTGGCTCCCTCTCCCGGCCCTGCCTTTGCTCCACACCTGTCCTCCATCAACCCATCAGCCCTGCAGAATATATACCCTGGCTCTTCTACCACTCATCGCCAGATTGTTCCGCCAACTACTGTGGATCCCCTGAACCCATCTTCCCGTGTGTCTCCTTGCCACTACTCACCTGCCTGCCTGCTTCCCTCTCACCTGCCTGCCTGCCCCAGCTTCAACCAGCCTACCTCTGCACCCTCCACCATCCCTTCACCCATTCCCTCATTAAATCTTCTTTTCCCTACTCCCCTTGTCTGTGTGTGCATTTGGGTCCTGAAGCGAAACCTAACTCTGACACATGAAACCATTTTGTAAGAGTGCATAGTGCAACACCCTTGTAAACGTTAATATGTTATATATGTTTTTACTGCAGCGAGATATATTATCATAGATTGGTTTTAGTGTCTCTGGTTTCAATTGTATTCATGTCATTATAGTTTTATTTAGCAAACTAGACATGAAAATCCATGCCCGGGCCCAGAGGCCAAATATGATAAATCATATTTGAATTGAACTTGAATTGAACTGCAGTTTTTACTGTCTGAGATGTGTACACATAATACATAATTTCATAGTGAAGCATTAAAGGAGGAAGAAATTCTCAGTGAAGTCGGACAAAAATGACAGTAACTAATGCTAATACTGTCTGTATCATAGATGCATCTCACCTCCTCCATGGATCTGGCACAAGTAGGGAAAACGCCAAACATTGCCCACTCCCACAGCAAACCCAATGCAGGTCAACAGGTACTGGGCTTTGTTGTCCCACTTGGGCCTCTCCTTTACTGTCTTTGATCCCCCTAAATCTGCCATCATCAGCTTGCTGTTGGATCGACTTTGATGTAGTCCAGCTTCTAGGTGTAAAATAAGCCACCAGGAATGGAGTACAACAGATTTGTGTTGTGATTGAATGGCAAAAAAACCAGTGGAAATATACCAAGCAAGGTGTTCTAAGACTTAGTTTAATGGATAACCTGGTGGCGGCTTCCTGCTTTGCATCTTGGCAGTGAAGGTTATATATCTCGAATTCATTATCTTTTGACTGGAACACATTTTAGATGGATATTTTCATCAGTCACATCATAAACAGGCAACATTCAGGGGAAAATGCAAACGTTATTATTAATGTAGTTATTCTGACAGAGTAGCCATGATATAGATAGATAGATAGTACAAGACAGGAATGAAAAGATATTGCACCAGGCATGGTGTCTACATAACTGCAGAGCATAAGTCCATAAGTTACAGTAAAAGTTCAGAATTGAGACTTGAGAACAACTGCATGGACATAGATAGACAAACAATTGTTTCCAGTACCTCCTAATAAACAGTATTAGAAAGTCAGTACAGTTGGACTTATATGAAATCAACAAGACAACTTCAGTAATGTTGCATTTTTATTTGTTGGATTTTTTAAACACTTAATAACATTGAAACACTTTTAAACAACTTTTAAACACTTTTAAACAACTTTTAAACACTTAACAATAGCCAATAAATTGCCATGTTTTATTCTCTGGACCAGCGATCAAAGACCAGCCTACATAATACATACAGAGGGACGGTCAGACTGGGGATTCCCGCCAAAATAAAGATGACCCCATTGACCCATGAAGGGTACGGTACTGATGCCAGAGACGGGAATTCCTTCTGCAAACCATTAAGAAGCATAATTAGTGCATTTGGCATCCAAGGGACATCCACAATAAGGTAAAGTATTGTTATCCCCTGACATGCTGTTATGGTCCCGCTCACCTCAAAAATGTTTGACACATCATAACTATTTAGCGATTAAGTGATCACAGAACAAAGCAGCAGAGAGGAAAGAAGAAAGAGTGGACTGAGATGAAAGCTGATCCACCCAAATATAAATGAACAAACATTATTTTATAGGGTAGTGTGCTTACAGAGTTGGGGTCCCAGACTAAGTAGGTGGGCTCCTTTTGGACTTGGGTTACCATGTAAAAGACCAAGATAACCAGGACGATTAGAGGACTGATGAGCCTCCACGTAGCCTGCCAATAGATGGAGGGCTTATGTCCGATCATGAACTGAAAGTCCTCATTGAACCTGAGAAAAAGAGCAGTTTCACAATTGTTGAAGAAAAACAGATTTTTTAAAAATCTATCATGAAGGGATATAAAAGGATCCCTGTTGTTTATGAACATCTATCTCTCTATGCTCAATAACTGGAAGAGTTTGATGCACACCCACAAAAAACATACACAACAGCAGTATACCCTTTCTCTTTTGTAGGTGTGTGTGGTTGTTATACGATCACAGGAGGCTGTTGTGATGTAGAATCAGTTTAAGCACTAACCTGTCTATGCCATAGATGTAAACGATAGCTATCATCTCAAAGAAGCCTATGGTCAGAAGTGGAATGGAGCCGGCAAAGTTGTCAAACACAGTTAGCCAGTAATTCCCTGAATGCTGCGCAAACAGGATGCCGAGGATGAAGCCGACAAAGCATGTTATACCTGGAACACACACACATGTTACAACAGAGATAAAAAAAAAAGTGTCTCTGATGGAAGTTGTAAATTTAGGTGATTTTTAAAACAGTCGCACCAGTTAACACTTCGTGGGGCCATTTCTTAGGGAAAATATTCAGGTCTTTTAAGGGAGCCACAACTCCCTCGATGTTGCCGAACATGGTTGAGAGCCCCAGGCAGAAAAGCATGACGAAGAAGAGGATAGACCAGATGGGAGAAATGGGCATCTTGGTGATGGCCTCCGTGAACACAATGAAGGCCAAGCCGGTTCCCTCCACACCCTGGACAAGCACATATCATGGTTACAATGCAGATAGTAGCAGAAAAAAAGATAATGATATGGTCAAGGAATGTGATTCAAGTCAGCGCTGACCTCGCTGAGTATCTTCTGCATGTCACAGGTTTTGATATTTAATCCCAGAACGATATCTGGAGAGGAGCTGTTGAAATGGTTCAAGGCTGTCTCATAATTGTTTGTAGTGATGCTGTCCTCAGCGAGATCGAATGCATTTAACAGCGCCATAATGTTTCTGTGGGGTGGGGGGGTGTTTTGTTACTGATTAACATGTGATACACAGCAAAATAATTGTCAGGAATCCTTGAACTTGAAACAAAAATAAAAAAAATAAAACTGAAACCGTTGTGACTCTAAGTTTTTGCTCTAACTCACCCACTGACACAGTTGTCATATTTCTCTGTGGCCCTAAAGCCAATGATGGAGTAGATGACCGTGGCAGCATAGACCGCGGTGAAGCCGGTGACGACAGACAGAATCAATGCATCTTGCTTGCAGTTGTTGCTTGGGAAAAGAAGTTAAGTGAACCATGACACACCACGTTGACTTTCTTTTTTGAAACAAATATTAAGTGAACTAAACCAGACTTGAACTGCTGCATCTCTGTGAAGCATCTTTGAAATGCCAGTCCCTTACTGAATGGAGTTGTAGCTTGAGAAGGAGATGAGGCCTCCCCATGCCAAGCCAAAGGAGTAGAAGACCTGGGCACCCGCATCCAGCCAAGTTATTGGGTTCATCAGTTCGTCCACCTGGAAGAGGAAGGCGTGCCGCGTGGCTTTGAATTCGTGTGGAATACTGACACAAACTTAGAACTTAGAACTTTCTCTGGATGGAAATTCAAAACATACATCTGGAGTAAAGAGGAACTTGATTCCACTCAGGGCGCCTTTAAGCGTTAGCCCTCGGATCAGGAAGATGGTCAGCACTATGTAAGGCAGGGTGGATGTGATGTACACTGCCTGAGGTCACGATAGAAAATAAACACACAAGGAAGCAGATTGATAGTGAAGATCAGGAGGTGATGGCATCATTGTGATGTGTCTCTATTACCTGATTGATGGGTTCAGCTGACCTTGCCTGAAGACTTGATCCCCCTGATGCAGCAGACACAGAGGAATGTCCAGGCAGCGAATAGACAAAGAACTATCGACCACTGGATTCCCCCAGAGTCAGATATAGTCGTCGAGATGTTCAGAGTCACCCGGTAGAAATAGTAATCCACAGTGGAGCTCTCTTCACACTCCGCTACAAAGCCTGCAGGGGGCGACAAATATACTGACTAAAGCTGTAGACAAAGATGCAAGCTGGGTGCTTTGGTGTGAGTGTGTCAATGTGTGTTTAATTACTTGTCCCGTTTTCATTGAGCGGACACCAGGTCCAAGGCAGGGGGTCTTGGAAGGAGTTGAAGAGATACCACAAGACCCAGGCCATGATGGTGTTGTAGTACAGTCCGACCAGCAAGGACACCAGCATGGAGGCTATACCTGAGCGGGAGAGCAGCAGGACATTCCTCTGAAGTTGAGCCGTTTAACGATATACAACAATACCTTTGTGTTTCTGTGGTGGCATACGGTTTGACAGAGCCTAGTTGGCTACTTACCAACACCAGTCAGGTAAGGGTTAATGGCCCGCCACACTCCCACGCTGCCTTTCCTGAGGCGCTGGCCAATGGCGAACTCCAACAGGAGGAGAGGTGTTCCTTCCAGGACCAGCAGGATTAGGTAGGGAATCATAAATGCACCTGGGAAATGGAGACACATGATCAGTCACACTTTCTGAATCACCCCTTTTACAATCAGTAGCCTTTTTCACAGAACATTCACGTCAGAAAAAACAGTGAGAAAAAACAATTGCAATTTTATTATTTACATTTATGAACATAACTTTTTCGTTTACAATACAGAAAAATGCGTTTGATTTTATTTATTTTTTGATCACGAGAAACATTTCCACATCTATGCCTATGCCTTTTTTTACGCCTGCGATTCTTTTTCCTACGCTGACAATACTTTGGCGTCAATTTGAACCCATACAAGGACAACAGCCAGAATGAAAATGGAGAAAGCAGTGGTGGAAAAGTTGGTAGAAGATGTTGCTTTGATCATAGAGTCAATTTGCTTTTTACCATAAAAAAGCACAATAGTGTGAGTGTGAGTGAACTCTTAACCGTTAGGTGCTTCAGACCCCCCGTAGAACATGAATGCAGCATCTGTCCCCCAAACGTTGGGTGGAGTGTCCGGCGGAGGGGCGTGAACAACGCGCCATTAGCGCGTTCAACTACAGTCCAGGCGGAATAAGACAAAGTCAAGCCCAAACAACAGTAAAGTATCGGGGCGTACAAAACAATAAAACTCGTTCTGTTATGCTGTGAAAGGGCATTTTTGAAAAATATCAATCAATGTGATATTTAATTGACTACAGATTGCTCTTTATATTAATAATTTTCACCTTGATCATTTGTATTACTAAAAAATGTTGCAACTAAAATTCATCAGAAGGATTTTATTGTGAAAATTATGACCGGAACCTAAAACGACCCATAAAAACGTTTTATTCTGACTGGCTTGACAGTGGCACTGAGATCGAAGAATACAATAACAGTAACAAGTTAACTAACCGTACCCATCTGGCTGATTTATCATTCAAGTCAATGGTAGGTTTTTATTTTTAAGGCTACCAACAACCAACCTGCCAATTAGACTGCTAACTTTAGCTAGTCGAGGAGGCAATGGTTAGCTAAAGTTAGCTTGCTTAGCTCTGGTATTATTCTGTTTGGCTTTGCCCTCTTTGGATTTCGCTGTCAACGCTAACTAACTAACGTTAGCTGTAGTCGTACAACCTACTTTGAGCAAGACAGCAGAATATGCCAAACTGTCAATAACAAATGTCCATATATAGCCTGGTTAACGCTAGCTTTAGGGAACGTAACGTTGTGTTCAGTGTGGTTGCCTGACAACGGAATATTAAAGAGACAGTGTTCTTCTCCAACTTGTGTATCAGACTGCATAGACTCACCAAGTGTTGTAGTTGGCGTCAGTTGTAGACTGACATGACTGTTTAGCGGTGGCGATACTAGGTGACTGCAGATTGTTTGAATTGAATTTGATTGTTTCATTGCAAGCATCTTCGTAGCATAGGCCTAAGCTTTTTAACGTTAACATCTTAGTCCAGTGGCGTGCTATCATGTGCCATGGAGGCAAAGAGTCCGCCAACCAAACACTGCACTTGCTGATTTCAGTTAGATACCCCTCTCTGGTTAAAGTCGTGGTAACTGGTAATCAGCTGGTGCAGTGTTTGCTTGGAGTGAAAACCTGCCTACTTTGGCCATCCCAATGCATATATTTGGACAACACTGTCCTGATCACAACAATGATCACAGCATTAACATACTGCCCGTTACTATTGAAAACACAAGGCCTGCCATTGTTTAGAATCAGTATGCTTTGAAAGCCGAGAGGAAATATTGGGGGACTTATATTTTCAGGTGATATTGGCATTTGTTCCATTGATAAGTTCAGTGCAAAAAATCTACTTCTAATAAAAATCCCAGTAAAATGGTGAGTTTGTCAAGAATTTTGTCTAGTGTGGACTTAAAATGATGGGTAAAATAAATAGACCCAAAAATAATGCTTTGTAACTCATGTCTTATTTCTGCAGTAGTGATGAATCTGATTCCAGTATGCCATTTGTTGTTTCCAGTGGGGTAGTATCACGTCACCTAATGGAGATGGATGATGATCTGGAGAACTTCATCAGGGAACGGAAGGCGAGAGTGGCAGAGGATAAAGCCAGTTTGCAACAAGACCCTCCTTACATGGAAATAAGGGTGTGTTGGAATGATGACTGCTAATGTTTTGGTTCTCAACCTGGAGCTTGGCACCGTCCAGGGTGTTGGTATATTTGGGGGAAGGGGTCATGATGTAGTGTGTGTGTGAGAAACTGCTCACAAGCCTAAAGATACTGTTGTTCCTCTGTGTGTGATTGACAGGCCAGAGCCTATGAGTCCACCATTAAGGAGAACATCCCTCCTAAGTCTACAGCACAGGGGAAAGGTAAAGTACATAACAGCTTTTCAGAGCAACTCCCTCCTGAGGAGCAGCAGTGTCTGGACAAGGAATCATGCTGTTTGTTTGCTTGTTTATCTTTTTGTTTATCAAGCTAGTGATCAATTTCATTTTTATTTATGTACTTATTCATGTCATTCATTTTTATGTTCATTTATCACTGAATATTGCTTTCTTTTCACCTCCATGAGAAAAAAACCCAATACAGGACTTGCCCAGTTTGATTTTAGCCTAATGACAGATTGTTGCCAAAGTAAAATTGCATTGTACCTCACATTTTTGGGCCCATTTTGTTGGTTGGTGTTGTGTTTTTCTTATTCCCATGGATAACTGACCAAACATAGACAATGATAATTGCTGTCCATCTACAACAGCGTTTAATAGCAGAACATTTAATAGCATAACATTTTTCAGCTATCTAAAACATCAATGGTAAACTTCATGTTTTGGGTTCAATCCCTCAGAATCAAAGAGCAAGGACTTTGGTGGACAGATGGGACTTTGCTCAAGGAACTATTGATTAGATTTTAGTGGTGATCTGGGATATCCGCTATTGGGTGATTATCATATTTTAGCCATTACTATGAAACTATTAGAGATAAAGACTTGATTTCAGGGTCAAGAAATCAATTTTACTTATTTAAGTGAGAGTAATGATGTCTTTGCTTTTATTGAAGAATCGTTCAGCGTTGGCAGAGGTTTGCACTTGCCAAGTGCCTTCTAGTTGTTTTTTAATTGTGCCACCCCATGAATCAAATACTATACCACTTCTATATTAGTTTTTATCTGTATATGAAGGCTTTCAAAATACTATATATGCATTTTGGAAAAAATTCTGCAACCTCAACCTGGAGTCAATATTTCAAAAACATTTTAAACAGAACTACTTCGTGAGCAAATGTCTTTAGCTTCACTTTAATAAACCCATAATCTGCTTTACTGTCCTGCCAGCAATCATTTTCTCAGAGTAGCCTAGGTGTCGTTTTTTTTTTAAGTGGCAGATGTCTTGCTTTGGCATGAAACTCTTCACCTTGTGTCTCTATTAAATATTGATGGTTGTGTTTTCTCAGAGGAGAGTTATGGTGTGGGTCTCCCTCTCGGTGTGGACTATGAGAGGAAGAAACAGAGGCTGCAGCACGAGCTCCGTATGGACTACAGGCGCTACATGGCTCAGGTGACTGTCACAAACTTCCCTGTGTTCCCAATGAGATTTGCTGCAGCAGGGGTGCTCAGTTTTTCTTCCACAGCCATCCTTTTTTTTGTGCTGGTTGTGCTGCAGTGCTAAAACATTTTTCTTTGGCTGGTCAACAATAGCAGTTTGTGCTTTTCCAGCCCATTATTGAAATAATGGGCTCCTTTGGATTCTAGCTTTAGCCCGGTCTTGAAATGAATCCTGCTTTATTAATTTTTTTTTATTGAGGCTGTGCTGTTGGAAAAGTAAAGTGCTTAATGTGCCAATCAAGAAAGTAACATTTTGGATTTACAGAAAAAACACCTTGATGCTATTGAGCCTGGACCAACAGTTCCCCTCAGTGACAGGAGGTCTGTCAAGGTAAGTGTTGCATTATAAGGATTCCACATTTGACATAAATTGCTAAAATAGTTTTTGACAGGACAGGAAACGTCTAATGATAATTGGTTTGCGGCCAAAGTGCCTGGTAGAGTGTTTTCTAAAAAAAACTAAACAGATAAACCAGTGCAGGTCTTTGCTATGGTTAATATGTAACCCTTTATATGTCCATTTTTATGAGAGAAACATAAAAAAACCATGTTCCCTCTCCAAGGAATACCTTGCTCCTCACCCTCCTCCCCCGCACCTGCTCCCTGAAGGCCAGCGCAGCCCCCGTTCCCTCAAAGAGGGACCTCCCTCCAGAAGGGATGCAGCCACTCTGACCGAAGGCAGGAGGGGGGTGCACAGGGGGCTGCCTGAGGAGGAAGACGAGGAGCTGTCGTCATTGGCTCCCAGGCAGCGAGGCAGGCCGGGGAGGCTGGTGGACCAGGAGTCAGAGGAGGAGGAGTACACAGAGGATGAGCTGGAACTGATGGAGTACAGGAGGCGCAGACACAGGGGGGTTGAGGCCGGATATGAGAAGAGACGCTCCTATAAGACTGACGGCAGGTAGTTGTGTGTCTAGCAGGAATTTCTCCTTTACTGCACTGACTTGTTGAGGCGCTGTTGCATTTTTGGCAGTGCTCAGAAGTTAAAAATATCTCAACTATATCTCAAAATATCTCAAATGAGTCACCAATTGTCTCCAGGGATTTGAGAAGACATGGAGACAGAGGGGTGGAGTCCACTGACGAATACGTAGATCCACATCGTCATGGACCAAGCAATGAAAGGTACCACGAGCCTCTGAAAACTCCCATTCTACCAGCCATTCCTTTCCTTTCCTTCCCTGCAGTCTGTCATTTACTTTCTGCTATTGCTGACTTGGTGTTGCCTGGCACTCTCATATCCACACACACACACACACACGCTCTGTCCCCCACATAATGTGTCATGTTTGTTCTTTCTTGTAAAGCACTCAATAAATAAATGGACTTGACAATGTTTGTCAATCCTTTCTCTCAATCTCCTTCTGTCTTTGTTTTTGCAGGGAGAGGAGGGAGAATGTAGTAGCGGGTACCAGAGCAGGCAGGAGATCCAGGGCACCGACCAATAAGGATGGGGATGAGTTCACCACCGGCCTTATGATTGGTTAGATGCACATTCTTTGTTTGGTCCCAAAGTGAGAGGTCCGCCTCCTCTTAAAACATGATTGATAGCACAAAATTCAGTTAATTAAAAAAATTGATTACAGGATAATTTGGATAGAAGGTTATTTAAGTCTTTGCTTGATGGTTTAGTTGATTCAAAATAAATGAATGGTGCTTCAAAGAAGAGGAGAGAGAGTTCCTTCTATTGGCTCTTTGGTCTGCGTTGCAAAGCGCTCTTCAAGCAGAATTAAACTCCTATTGCATGGCTAGTTAAAAAGAACATTTTAAAACAATTCCAACACGTTTCATCGTGGACTAGCACAGCATGGATATATAGTAGCAAATGAACTCTTCAAGTAAAGAAAACTGATATCAATGATATCACACGATGGTGACACACAATGATGGTCTCCTTCTTAATGGTGTCCCTCCTTTCCAGGAGCAGCCAATGCAGAGGAGGCCTTACAGAGGAGGAAAGAGTGCTACAGGCAGGAGCTGCAGGAGCAGATAGCGGAGCAGCACAGGAACAAGAAGAGGTGGGCCTGCAATAATCTTTTCATATTCAATATCAGATTTACTTAGTAGGTAGTTAGCCGACACTCCCATCCAGAGAGACCGAGGCTGGAAACACATTGGAAGTGTCAGATGCGTGTCGTGTATTTATAAAGTTTCTTTTGTAAGAAGGAACAATGACCGGTGCTTTATCTATATTTGTTGTTTATTATTACACAGTACTGAGTTTGTCTACAGTGCTGCTAGATGCCTCTGCCTGCTACATTGACCCTCTGGACTTTTGGGAGAACTGCCTTGAGCTGCCTTTTGGGCCTTTGGAAGCTGATTTCACTAAGTGGTGCTGGCTTCGCCTCTCTCCTTGACTGTTTCCAAACGCATTCCCCTGACATGCAAGCTGGCTTGTCAGTTCTCCCCATCCTCACACAGAGCTCGTCCTTAAAGCAGTTGCAGCATGGCTATATATCTTATATCTTGTATGTGGCCACTCAGTACCTAAATGTATGCATGTAAAGATTAAGTTCATCGTTAGTCTACACACTTCACACTACACACTTAGTCTACAAGATAAGTGTAAATGTCAGGCCATTCAGTGCGTGGCCAGCGAATCACATCATCCACCCATTCAGTCAGTGCAGATGGCAATTTCACACCATTGCTTAGTTATTTTGTTTAGATGATTCTCACGGTCCTTAGGTCCGAATGACAGCATGTACTCTGGAAGTCTCAATTGGTCATCCAGTGTTTCTTGAAATGTAGTTAGCTTGGACTAGCTAGTTGGACTAGGTACATTGAAGCACAGCTTTATCAGCTCTTTCTACCTCCATTCTGTGTGCCTGTGCTGATGATGTTATCAATGTTTCAAACAGAAAAAAACACCTATAATAAGGACTAAGGATCAGAGCCACAGCTGGGGTACTTCAATCATAATATACCCAGTGTATTAAACCACTCTGACTCAACCTCTCCCACCCACGAGCACTTTTTACCAGAAGATCCAGTGTTTTGCTCAAGGATATTTTAATGGGGACGGACACATTGGCGGTTGTTGGCATTGAACCTGTAGCTTTCCTTTTACAGGACAGGCTCTCTAATCAGCTGGACTCCCTGGCACCTTGTACCAATGTGAAATATTGCCTTGCAGTACTGACTAATTTGTGTGGAATAATGACCAATGATCAATACCTTCAGAGAGACGGGTCTGTAACCAGAATGTTGCAGATGCCATCTCCAATTGCACTGATACCCTACCTGCTTACTCATTGTGCCTAAAATGTGATTCTACTGTCAAACTCAATGAAACACAATGTGTGTTTATGTCCTTGGTGCAGGGAGAAGGATCTGGAGCTGAAAGTTGCTGCCACGGGAGTGACTGACCCTGAGAAACAGGTCAGCTGATGACTTCAACAAACCTTCAGTTAGTTTACTTCAGGCCAGGAAACTACTTTGTCTGAAGGCCACAGTGGCTACTAAAAATCCCTAAATTTGCCAGCCACTTTCACTGTTTTGCCAGACTAGATTTATAGAATAGGACCTGGAACAATGGTTGACTAACTTGCCAGTCAGTGACAAAACGTACTAGCATTTGGCTGCTGGCTGGTGATTTCTGACCTTTTTTTGTGGGGATCTGTCTTATCTTTCTATGTGTCTATTTTTTTTTCCATCCACAATTCAGCCAAACCGAATCAGGCAGTTTGGACTGAGCAGGAGAAAAGCTCCCCAGATTTTGGAACCTCTAGCTCCGGGAGAGGGGGAACCGCCTGGGAGTCGACCCAGTGACGAGAAGCTTGGAGCGGGGGACAGAGAGAGGCCTCCCCCTGAGCAGCCCCATGTGGCCTTCCAGTCACCTGTATTGGAGTACAACTCCGCCCTGGGGGGTGGCGGTCTGTCGCCTTACAGCCAGCATGCTGCCCCGCCCTTCCCCAGAGCCATGGACACTCCCAGGTACACGACCGCCTCAGCTTTCAGTCCTTGCATGTTTTGGATGGGGTAGCCATGTGTTCTGGATACCAACATCAGTCAAATGCATAAAGGGTACATGTAGAGCTTCACTTGTGTGTAGAATAATGTTCAGCGATAGAAAATGATTTGGCCTAGTTGGCTGTCATACTCTTAATCACATTGAACACAGGCTGGAAATCTTCAAATCCAGTAAAAAAAAGTAAGGACTGGATTATTAAAAATTGAAAATGTGGAGGCTTACAGTGAATAGTGACGTTCTACTGAAACGTTGTGTCTCCAGACTCCCCTTGTTCCCTCCTCACCCCCCATCGACCCTGGCTGAGGCCTACAGGAGTCCGTACGGTGATGGCCATCACTACTACAGCGCCAGAAACCTGCTGGAGCCAAACCTGCCTTACTGTAAGTACTGGTCTCCACTGTCACATGGGACATGTCGAGGCGGGGGATATGGTAGAAAACAGATGACTGACTATTTTCACCATATTCAGATACACATACCGTGTAAAGTGACAGTGCAAGACACGTAATAGATATAGACAGTGGACTACACATCACTGGACAAATATACATCCAGCATTCAACGTCATAATTTGTATGTGTTTTTATTTTCTACCCAGATGGCCAGCTGCCTGGGCCTGGTGCTGGCCTGCCTATGTCCTACTGGAGTGTACCACCAGCGGGAGCCCTCCCCAGCCAGCTGGGTCACCACAGTCCCCACAGTCAGCACAGTGGAAGCAGCTTCCCTGAACCTCCGGCACAGTAAACATCTACTCTTCACTCGTAGTGCTCTGACTTTTAGCGGGATGGGAAAATGACCACCCGAAACTGTCCAAATGCTGCTAAATGAGTCTGCTCTACCAGCCACTTGGGCAGGTAGCCAACCATCATTTGGAGGACATTTTCTACCCCATTATATTCTAAAATACAGTTGTGAAGTGTGTTTAAGTGCTTGCTGGTGCTTGTAGTATGAACAAGCATAATAGAAGATGGACAATGCTGTAACTCCTTCCAGTCTGTTCATTCTAACATAATAACAGTAGGTACACCTCCTTGTAACTATGCCTAAATGATGTGAAAACAAACCCTGCATCGGGCCTCCAAATGATGGTTGCTTACCTGCGAGAGTGATTGGTTGATTTGCTACTCCAGAGTGTACCAGCATTCGGTTAGTGGCTGGTAGTAATTTCCCATCCTTGTCATCGGGGGGGCTTATAGTGCCGATGACCAGACCTGACCCGTGTACTTCTGCAGCTCTCCTGGCAGGCCCAGTGGTGACGCTGCTGCCGTGGACTCCAGAGTCGGACTTTTCCCTTCAGAGAGATCCAGACCCACGAGGGAGAGAATGCTGAGCTATAAAGAGGCTCTCAAACAGCAGGTAGGTCAACCTCTTGATTATACCACAGGTACACCTCTTGAACCACTGTCTCCTCCTAGATTCAGCTCTACCACTGCAACAACACTACCACCACTGATGGAGAACAAGGGACATTAGTGTAACAGTGGAATTTAGCCTGGTTTCCCTGTAAAACACAGAGAACCGTGAAGTGAAGACTATAATAATACCACAAATGAACAACCATTTATCTCCATTTTTACATTTTCAGAGGAATAATTTTTCAAATCTCACACTGACAGTTGGAATATTGTGGACATTTACCGTTAAAGAAGGTAAAGGCTTTGTAGATTCAGGTGATGGATCCTTTTCACACAATACGACCTTTAGCTGATATATTAACTCCAATGTAGAGACTCATTCACTGCATCCCAGTCTAATATGTTGGCAGGGAGACCCCAGGAGAGGGAGGAGCAAGCTTTACGACCAGGTAAAATGGATCCAGTTAAGGCTGAATAAAATAGTGACCCCAGTAGATGCTCAGTAATGTGTCGCTAGAGCCGCAGTAGAATCAATGCTTGTGAGATCCTCCCATCCAGGTCCCACTCTCCCCATCTCCCATCCTGCAGTTGCTCTAAGATACTGTCTTGAAGATAAAAACAAATCCTCTCTAACTTTCACCTCAGCTCGTATTTCTTTCCCTAGAATTTGTTCTAGGGTCACAGGAATCTGTCCTCTTGATCGCTTTGGTTTTGGGCGCTTGCAATGTTTGTAATCTTGGCAGTTTATTCTACTGTTGTACTCAATATAAATCATTCTGGATAAGAGCATCAGCTACATAACCAGCATGTAATCCTATATGTTTTTAGTGCTATTCCTGATTGAGCAGCGTGGTTTAGGCTAGTAGTAACCATGCTCAGTCCCCACCTCACTTTTAAAGGACAAACGTTTTCTTGCTCACTCGAGTTTGTTCAGCACCAGTCTTGCTTAGCACTTTGTCATTCCTGTTAGACAAATAAAGTTTATTAGTGTTGGTATTAAAAGAAAAGGTAATAATATCCTGCCCTCCAAAGGCAAACAGCAGGAACTGTTTTGTCTGTTTTTTAAAGGTCATGACTAGGGTTTGGATTTCCTCTCAACAGAAATCATAGCCATAAATGCTGCTAAATGATTTACAATCCACTTCTGTGCCAATAATACTTTTGGCAGGGCAGGAGAAGTAATTTTTCTCAGTTTCACTACATAAGCTATTACTGCTCTTTAGATTTGTAGATATATGTACATATATCATGTAGTGGATGAACCTAGCAGCTTTAGCGGCGTATTGTGAGGAAAAGGGGTAGGGATGACTCAAAGGGTTTTAGTTCTGGTCCTTTGTGTTGAAGCTGTGCTGTACTCTACCTCCTGATGTAGATCCAGGAGCGTCAGGAGCTTCGCCGTCTGGAGAGAGAAGAGAAGGAACGCTACGAAGCCCAGCTTGAAGCCAACATGAAGAACCACCAGCCCTGGGGCCGAGGCGGCGGAGGAGCCCCGCTCCGAGACAGCACCGGAAACCTCATCAGTAGGTCCACGTTCAGGTTGCACATATATTTGATGAGCGGTTAGATAAATAAAAGGGGG
>CABFOQ010052435.1:9728-19977 GCA_900660455.1 Gephyroberyx darwinii
ACATTCATGTAGATAGATCACACATAAGTACCTCATTCATATAGATACATGTCACATGATAATGCAGCAGTTAGGATCTCCTCACACTAGCACTAGAGATGTGTACAACACAATCATATTAATCAGAAAGGTTAAGATACAGTGATTAAGCATCATTTCTTCCACAATGATGATATCACTATGTAGAAGTAGAAAGACACATCCCAGTGTTGAGTGCAGGTGCTGGGCAGATCAAGGAAAATGAAAGAGAAATAAGTCTGCACTGCATTGCTCCCTTTTGCAAATGTATTACCACCGTGTAACGTTTCCTGCCACCATGCTCTTCATCAGACAATGATGGTTGATATCACTATGGAAATGCTCAAAGTTACTGGTCATAAAAATTAGCACCTTGTAAATGAAGTTCCCTACTGACTCATACTTTGTGTATACATGCGTGTATACTAACAGCTCTGAGTTTTTGCCAGTGGATCAGGTGCATAAAGATAATATCATACTGGTTTGATGTCAATGTACACAAGGTAACAAATGTGCAGATATTCCTGTTGGACACAAAAACACATGGACTAACTACACATTCCCTTGGCAAGGTCAGAGTCCACAGTAGCACTCTTGGAACAGTTTGTGATTCAGTGTCTTGCTCAAGGGCACTATGGCAGTGATGATGGGCAGTGTGGATGTAATACCAGCCAAAGCCTTTGAAATATTCACTCTAGAATTCAGTGGAACCACTGAGGACTCATAGCATAGAGGCCTAGCTTGAGTTTATGAGGACCAACATGGAGGAGACAGTGTAATCGCCTTAAACTGACTGTGAATTTGTGTGTTAACTATGGTTAATCTTACAATTATGTGTACCCTGTGCATTTTCATGTACCTTGTGTATTTTTCTTTTGTTTTTAAGTTGAAAATTGATGAGCGCAGGGAGTTCTGAGTGCTCTTTGAGTGCACTTACGCAGCCATAACCTTACACTGAGCAAGATTCTGCAAGCTTGAACTGCAGGGCAGGAAACTTATATGTTATAGTTGCTTGTAAATTCCTTAATTCACCAACCACTTTTGCCATTTTACCAGCCTACTAGAATTTCCTATTTGAATAGGTCCTCTAACCTACGGTTGTTAACTGTGTAGATAAACTGAAAGCAGCACAACCCAAATTTACCAGTATTTGGCTCGTGGTAATTTCTCACCATGTTGCCTTTCATGTGCTGCACGCCCACTCTTCTGTTACTGCAGATGGAAGAAGCTTAACAGTGAGTACGCAGACACACACAACAGGAACTGAAGTCAGACTGCATGGCACACGCACACACACACACATTCTCACACACATTCTCACACACACATTCTCACTCTCACTCTCACTCTCACTCACACACACACACACACACACACACACACACACACACACAATAATAGTCCAGACAATGATAAGGAGAGTGGGGAGACTGGCATGTGCAATAAATAGCATGCACACAAACAAACACACACTAGAAATGAGACAGCAGACTCACATCCTGTGGAGTCAGCAGGGGACATAGGGTCACATATTATTCATGTGTTTCATCTCTCTTTTTATTATTCTCTCTCCTCTTCTCTGTCTCTGCTAATTTATCATCATTTAGAAGTAGATCCCCTCCCAAAATCCACCTCCCTAAGCGACCCAAACACTGACCCCAAGTTTGACCTCCGACCCCTCTCAATGGAAGCTTCATTCTCTCTCCTTGTGTCGGTATGTGTGCTATGTGTGTGTGCGTGCTGTGTGTGCGTGTGTGTGTGTTACTTGCAGTCAGTCCATTTGTCTATATCTGCCATTGTCGGCATCTATGCAATAATCTGTAATGAAGTTAGGCAGACTTCACTGCTAATACATGGAACAATAGTAGCATGTATGTATATAGATGTATATAAGCAGTCACCAGGTGCTCTTCAGAACGTGTACTATGGTAATGTATTAAAAACCAAAGACGATCTGAGGCACTCTGCAGCAAAAGTTAAAGTCTTTTGCTTTAAATTTAAAGGCACTGTACTGATCGGAAGCTCTGGAAATCAGTATTAGAAACTGTCTCAAACTCTTATCCAACTCTCCTCTCTTTTGTACCCATTGACTCAGTCTATTTCTCAGTGTCGAGGACATTCACACACCTTCCAATTAGCAACATAAAAGAGCTATTTTTGTATTTCTCGATAGCATCTATTTGGCCCCACGAGAATTAATTGTCTCTCAGTAATCTCCCACACCATGTTCACACATTTAAGTTGCCAAGTGTTACGGACAGTTTCTACAAAGCGAACAGTGTAACAAACATTCCAGAGCATACACACACACAAAAAGTGACTCAGGTAGTAACACAGTCCTGTCTGTACGGGGATGCAGGATGTCATATTTGTGGTCATATTTGCGTAGTGTGAACAGCTTGTAGCAATGAATGAGAAGAGAGAAAGAGAGAGCGAAAGAGCAAAGAGAGTGAGAGATTTATGTTTCTACTCTGCTGCTAATAAATTTGTCAAGTACAGCAGTAAACATGGTATATGTCTAGACATGGATGGTATATGTAATTATAATCATAACTTCTCATGTTCTGCATTAATAACCGTTTTCATTGTAGCACAAACACCTATTTCACTGTAACAGCTGTGGAAGAGTTTTATCTCAAACTGAGGGAAAAAAAAATTCTGACATCAATGTAAAACTCAATATGGAGAAACATTTTCATAGGAAGCATAAGAAACTGAGTGATGTTTTTGTGAAAAGGGTCTTGGAACACTTGGTAGCTGTTGGTGAGAGATGTAATGCATGCCAAGACCGAGAATGTTCAAACCTGTCTGTCAAACCACTCAGTTAGAGATGAGATTGTTGACTGATTGATTGATTGATTGATTGATTGATTGATTGATTTTATTGCTGTGTCACTGTACGGGCCTAGCCCACTCTGGCATCATTTTATAGTTTACGTCTAACAAACATACTGTATTCCTAAACACACTCAGGTGTCACACAAAGTACATTGCCATTTTGCCAGAGTTTACAGAAGCCACATCTTCTGAAACATATCAAGTCTTTAATGATTATCTAACCAAAAGAAATTAGCCAAAATAAGTGCCTTTGGTATAAAGCACACTTCTCAGCTCAACATAAAAAGGACAATAGACCCTAAAATGAATTTTTCAGTTTCTCCCAAACCACAAAGCGAACAGATTCCGTCCTCTGGTTTACCACTGAAGCTTCCTGTTTCTGCAGCTGATGGTAATAGACCTGACAATACACAGAGATCTTTGGCTTCTGGACAAGTTGTGTGTGACATACAGTTCTGACATATAGCTCTGTGTGTGTGTGTGGTCGGTCGATGAGTTAACTTAGCTCAGCTCTAAAGATTGCTGACAGAGTCTCTCTCTCTCTCTCTCTGGTTTTACACATGAAGGCATCTGGATCACTGCTAATATTCAAATCAATCTCACTCCAGTACGTCTCTCAGACAGAGACAGAGAGGGGTTGGGGGTGGGGGGGAAGAGAGAAGTGAAAAGAGCAAGAAGTGCAAAGAGCAGAACAGTGCAGTAGAAAACAGCAGAGGAGAAGTTGAGTGGAGGTAAATAAAAAGGCAGTGCTGAAAATATGAATCATGCGCCGCTGTTACTGCTGCTAACACCTCCAGCCTACGACAGCTATTTATAGACAGAGAGAGAAAGAGAGAGACAGCAGAGGGATAGGAGGGAGAAAGGGAGGGAGGAGAGCAAAACAGAGAGGAAGAGAAGTTGCAAGAGAGAAATAAGATAATGCAGTAGGCAAGAGAGGGAGAGCAAGCTTGAGGGAAAGAACAAGAACAAGACAGGCAGGAAAAAAGACAGGAAGAGGGGGAGAGAGAGACTGATAGAGAAGCAGCAAAAGGTGAGAAAGCGACACACAGCGAAACAGACAGAGACAGTCTGAGAGAGACAAACAGCAAGAGATAGAGAGAGAGGCAGCATAAGAGAGACATAGACAGCATGAGAGAGAGTATAGAGACAGAGGGATGTGTGTGTGTGTGTGTGTGTGTGTTCCCTTTCAGACAGGTGTGTGTACCTGACTCAATGATGAGTCAATGGGAAAAGGCAGTCTTCCAATGCCCCACAGACACAGACACACACACAGACACACAGACACAGACACACACACAGACACACAGACACACAGACACACACACACGTTATACCTGGCCTCTCTCACTGCATTGGCAGTGGCTATATCGACACAGATCTCTTTGAAGTGTCAACCCAAAGTGTTAGCCTGCTAATGACAAAAGAGAAATGTTTTCCTGAGTTTGTGATGGACTTGTTCAGTCACTTGTTCTTATTTTCCCTTCTTTTATTATTTCTGGTGCTTTTTTTATTTGCATTTGTCTGTAAATTTGTCTGTAATACTGTGACATACTTTTGACTTGACTATGGTGAATTGCAGTGATGTTTGGTGTGGTGATAAACAGGCTGAGTGAAAACACAGTAATTGGGAAAATCTGTCTTTTGAAGCATCAGACAGACACTTAAGAGTTGGCTCCCTGTTGACCAACTCTCAGCTGAGGCCTGCTGAACCCCCTGACAAAGGCAAGTGCATGTGCATTGTTTATTCTTATTATATAAAAGGATCACAGAAGAGTAAGTGACTACTGCTCATTTAGTTAGACAGGCCTATATATATCTGCTTGACAAGACCAGTTTTATGTGATGAGAAAAAAAACTTGTGGCCCATAATAATATATCCAAATAGTCAAGGACATGTTGAGGCAGGAGCATAAGCAACAAGCATTTACTGAAATATATAGTCATACTGTTTGGCTTGGTGAACTGCTACGTGCTCATTTTCACGCTCTAGCGCGCACACACGCGCGCACACACACACACACACACACACACGCACAGACCATGAGATTTGGTAATCCTCATCTAAACCCCAGGATAAATCCAAAGCAATGACTAATTTTAACACCCTGTGACCCCCTCCCCACCCTTTCTCCCTCTTTTCCCTCTCTATCCATTTCTCCTCGTCTTCCCCGTCCTTGCCTCTCCCCTCCAGGCTAGTGAGCTGAAACAGAGCTAATATTTGGGCTAATTAAGGACATTCCCCTCTGCAGCAGTAAGAGCAGATTTGCTGTTTCAACAAAAATGAGCCTTCTAAAGAGTTTAGAATCAAATCCTCCCTAAATTGTGCTGGAAGATACTTACTGGAAATGCCAGTGGTTCTTTTCAGCTCACAGCCCCCCAAAACAAAGCCATGCCCTATTGCAAGGGTAATTCACACAGAACGGTGAAATATGACAACAAATGATGATATGCATTTCCTTTTTTCAGGCTATTTGACTTTATTAGGAGATGCCAAGAGGCTGAAGAAAGAAAGAACTTGCGACACATACATATGACAGTATGACATATGAAGCCTTTGAGAGCAAACATCTTTTATATTATGAACTCAGTGTAAAGATGGCCAGCAGTGTTCCCCCTTCATTGTGAAAGATGGAATGGATCACCCTGCTAAGAAGAGCTGCAAAACCTGCCTCAAGGAATTTCATCACTACAGATACACACAGAGAGGGTAAAACAGCTCATACATGGCTAGCAGACCCACAGCCACATATGTTAAGATAGTGAGCCAATTCTAAACTTCTATTTTGTATTTATGTTATGTTAGCTGGTCATGCTGTAAATAATATATATAAATGTATATATTTGACTGTCTCTGCTGTCAACACACTATTTTAACGATAAGTTAAATAATATAAATTATAACTTTGCAATGCCAACTGGCATACAGACAGACAGGTGGGCACAGTAACCAGAGTGTGCGGATGTGCTGTAGACTGTAGCATGGTTTATTCCCACCTGCAACTTCCTCTGCAAGACTGCAATGTTTGGGCTCCTCCAAATCTCTTTCTCTTCTTATACATTCTTGTATGGAGTGGTGTGTGTGACAATGCTGTCTCGTTTTCTGCTCTCTCTTGCAAAAAACAAAAACAAAAACCCATAAACAACAAACAAACAACAAAGCTTTTTTTGGGTCACCATCCAAAGCTGCATCAACAACCTGTTCTACTGCAAACAAAAGCACCTAGCTAGAGCGCATGCATGCATAGCCACACACACACACATATATACACAAACACATACAGGCTAGGCTATGCATCAGCATTATGAGGCACAGACATACAGACAATAAAACGTACTTCAATGAGTGGGTTTTGTAAAGGCATCATAGTATACTCGTCTATCCTCCATCAGTATTACTGCAACCTATTTATTCTCAGATGTTGTAGACTGGTACTGAAGTGTATTATAAAAACTAGGGATGTAACAAAGGTCTGTGATACGAAATTTTGCAATACAAAAAATTTTACGATATGCACTGTGGAACTGCAGCCCAATATCTAAGAAATTTGTTTTGTGTTGTTTGAGCACTGGAGACTGCAAGGCTAGCAAGTTTTAGCTTGGGTCCTCACACTTGTGGTGAGCCCAGTTCAACTCACTACTGTGTAGATTCAGTAGATAGACTTATGGCACAGACACTGGGAAGGGAACCAATGAGTAAGGAACCAGTGTTAATCACATTGTCTACCAATTGAGCTACACAGGACCAAATAACTGAAATATGCCTATGAAGTGTGCAGACAGGTTTAGTGAAGTCGTCCTACTTTGAGTGACAGTGGCTTAAAAGCCCCACAGCAATTATTCACCAGTGGAATTCAGACTTGTCAAAGACCTGAGGAAAAAACCTGAGGAGGACTTGTGTGGTTTTGACTCTGCTGTTACAGTATATAGTTTTTCCACTGTATAAATGCACCATGCCGTACCAATACTGGTACAGTAATGTTTTTCTATAATGTTTTGTGTGCAACTTGGTTTGACATAGGTACACAGGAGGCCTACTGGTAAGATACCCAAACATGTGGTACTGGCCCGCTTGCAGTGTGCTAGCAGCTTAGCATCATTACTCCTGGATAAACAGAACCACAAAGGCTGATACTGTACTAATAACTAAGTAAAGAACTCTTTTTGCTTCACATTCATGCATTTACACACATTCAGAGTACAACCACAGTCTTACTGTTGGCCACTGAGCAGCTCTGCTGGAACCATTGAGATAAGCTCCATCTAGATTGTTGGGGGTGGTGGTACTTCACTCTCCCCACCCAGATTCTCTGGACCACTACCAGGTGTTGAACCAATGACCGTCACAAGTTTCTCTAATCTTGAGGCCACCAGTGTCCAGTACTGTGCAATGTGGAAAAGCTGCTGGTCTGGAGAGCAGTTGGACATTGAATATACAATGGAGCAGAAAATGTACACAGGTTTAAATGGGTTAAAATCAGACCACAGGGGATATGCAGTCCATTACCTTCTGAAGTTCCCCATTAACTCTGTCTGCATCACTCACACACTCTCTTGCTTGCTGCCTGACTATCTCTCGTTCCAGTTTGTTTGTTTTAGTCCCTTTCTGTCTCTCTTTTTGAGTGCAGCTCTTGCTCTTTATTTATCTTACCAGCTATTTATTATTATTCTGTTTCTCTCTGTGTCTAGTTTTCTCCGTTTCTGCCGCACGTACCCACACGAGCACACACACAAACTACACACAAAAGCGCTTGCTGCATACACAACCTACCTGTAAAACACATAAACACATACACAAACATACACACTCAGCACATGGGGAAAATAGCATGAGATGTTTCCAATCAAATATTGATGGAGTGATGATGTAGGCTTTCAGACAAGCTCGGGCACACACGACACACACTACACACACGTTACACCATTCAAACAAACAGAGCCCTATGAAAAAGCCCTACACCACCTATACATGTCAGACAAAGGACTAGCATAACTGAGCACAAAGATAGCTCTGCCTCTCTCTTTCCCTGCATGCCTATCTATTTCTCTATTTCTGTCTCTCTTTCATCTATCTTTTTTGACCTCTCCCTTTCCCTATTTTTTCTACATCGTTCCATCTGTGTCTCTCCCACTCTCTCACCACCCCACTCCTAGCAGTGTAACTAAGCTAGAGTCAACAACAGGGTGACAGAGGTGAGCTGTTTATCACCCATAACACAATGAATAGGTAGCAGAACACTACATACACACATTCACATACACAGTAAACAAACAGGCCTGACCTTTATTTCAACTCTTCTTTGTCACAATTTATGTGTGTGTGTGTGTGTGTGTGTGTATGTGAGAGAGTGACAGAGAGACAGGGGGTTACTCTATGTATATGTATGTATGAGAGTAGGAAAGACGGCGGGCGCGGCCTGATTATTTTGCTAGATCTTGCAATCAGAACTACTAATCATGATCATTTATCTCAATGATTAGAAGAACAAAATTAACTTACTGAACTTTTTTTTACCTTGTATAAACATATTCAACTATTTACAGCAGACAGTCTAAATGAAATGTGATGTTTAAATCTTCAATCAAAATTATAGCAATTATACAAAATGAATTGTACCCTGGTGTGTATGTGTGCAACAAGGACAGTGTGCGTTGCTATGCTCACTAATCCAGAAAGAGTCACCCAGTCATCTAGGAGAGTGTTTACCCAGTTTCCCCACAAGGATCATTAAAGTTTCATCTTATCTTATACTGGACTCATAAGATTGGGACCTGCTGGCTTTTACATGTCAAAGTAGTGAGAAACGATTTAACAATAGCAAGAGAACTAATAAAAATACACAGGACTTGGTTTGTGGCCACCAGTGTTTTTGATTATATAGTGACAAATCTACTTCCATCCACTGTGGGTTTTGCTTGTGGCTACACTATTGAATCATGGCATTTACGTCTGTCAGTCCAGTGCCACAACTTGACATCTCCGGTGACAAAATCTTCTCAGATTTTATTACATTTCATTTCATTTTCTTGTTAAAGGACATTTCAACAGGACACATTGCTTTCGATGGACATAATGTCTGCTGCAGGGATCAAACATATGACCTCAATTACAGCATAGTCTCTCTAACCACTAGGCCACCCTGCCGCATCTCATCTTATACATCCCTTTCATCTGAGTCACTGTTCATGTGAAATTTCAGGGGACAGAAAGTAATTTCTCAGATAACACCACAGTAATGGCACATAACACTAGCCATCAGCTGAATGCTAGCAGAAACATCCTGCCTCCAGAGAGTGGACCTCGTCATCTTAGTGAACTCAGTGGCTCCAACCCTGAACCACCCAGCCTACACAGCAGCCAACAAAGAGAGGTAATATTGCCGTCACCAGGCACAATGTAATTGTAATTCTATAAGAAAAAAGAAATGTAATAAAAAGCTATTTATTGGTAAGTTATTGGAAACATTGCCTACTTATAGAGCCGCGTAGGTCTACATTTTTCAAAAGTAATACCAATTCCAATACCAGTTCTAAAAAATGGTAGAAATAAATGGTAGATATCGCTGACCTGTACACATGCTTACACGTTAGCAAACAGTTACAGATTTTTCCCAAAAAGTCGGTGGAGTCCTTGCCTATGAACACAAATACAATGAGAAATACTGTTGGCAAACTGCCCATCTGCATTGCCTCAAAATGTTATATCATGGTATTAACACTTTTTAATGATCAGCAGTGGCAGATGTGTACAGATCATGCAGTCCTTAGTACTCTTGACCACAGAATTAAAAAGGACAGAAGGGGTTTTCCCATTCAATTCAAATGGAAATGAGCATAGCATACCATTTATCTGACCTCGCTCTGTGGTGATTACGTCATGCAGACTGTGGCTTATGAGGGATTGACTCCTAATCTGGTGTAGAGAACTTCCTACCTCACTGACCACAGTGTGTGTGTGTATGTGCGTGTGTGTGTATATACGTGTATGTGTGATGCTGCCTGTTCCCATTGACTCAGCATTGAGTCAGGAAGACACAGTCACTTTCTCCACAAAATGAGCATGAAAGTGACTGATATCATTAGAAAGTCTAATTCATTCAACTTTCTAACAATTCAAACACAACATCTCATGAACGGGCTATTGCTGGCTAGTCCCTATCAAACTGTGATGAAGTCTATAAAATAACAGGCCTTTAAGCCTTACTTCATCTAGCAATGAGCTCCTTGTCACCACAAAGATACTGCACACTGTCAATGCTCATTGTGGAAACAATTAGATTTAGAATTTGGGGGGAATAAAACTAATAGACCATATGTTATTTTTAGTCTGTGAAGTCTCTTGGCATTTTACTCTACTTTTCTTTTCTCATGACAGCATTTTTGTATTTTTCCTACC
>CABFOQ010052436.1:3179-22521 GCA_900660455.1 Gephyroberyx darwinii
CTGTTTTCACATTTTTTTACACACTGTCTGGTTTCTTATTACACTTTACCATTTTCTCTCTCTCCACTCTGTTTTTCTCCTTTCTTTTGTTTCTGCAAAAGACGACTCAATCTGATCGTGTCGACTTACTGTCGTCTTCGGGGATGAAGGTGCAAAGATTATTGGCACCGTCGAATTTTAGAATCAGAATCGGTTTTATTGCCAAGTGTGTTTTCGCAGATAAGGAATTTGACTTGGTGTTTTGGTGCTTAACAATGAACATAGAATAAAAAGTAAAAAACAAGAATAAAAGTACTGTAAAAGGCAAAGAATACAATAGAAAATAGAATTTTTCACACTAAAATATATGAAAAGATATCAGAGATAAGAAAAATAATAATAACAATAAAAAAAATAAAAAGAATATGTGTGCAAGGGTATGTGCAAAACTTTGTGTGGTTTAAATAATGTGCATTGTACAAAATATAGTCCACAAATTGTGCGTGCAGATAATGTACAACATCTTCTTCACACATTCATCTATCAGTTTACAACACGGTGAAACAATAAGAGTAAAAAGTGGCACCCTTTAGAACAAATCAGTTTTGTTGGAGTAGGTAGATCCACCTTTATAGTGTAATTCACCTCACCTGTGACCAGTTGCAGGTGCCCACATGGTGTAAGTGAACCAGTTATCCATTTTTAAGTGATAAAACAGTCTGTTCTTCTTCCCTGGTCGTCTGGGAAAACGGTGAAGAGAAAAGAGTCTGAGGATGTCAGCAAAACTATTATCACAAGGCTTCAGACCATCTCTGGAGACCTTGGTGTTCAATGTTATTGAGATGTTTGCTGCTGATGGAATTGTTAAGAATCTCCCAGGACGTGGAGGTAAGAGGAAAACTGATCTCAGATACCATTAAAGGTCGGTGCGAGCCGTTGAAAAAACACCTCACATGACATCCAAAGATCTATGTGTCAAGTGCTGCACGAAGCCCTGAGTCACTGGCAATGGATTCAGTCTATCGCTGATCCCTGAACTATTCACCCAACTACCCAACCCTAAATTATATACACTTATGAGGTCTTGAGGGTTAATACACACACAATATAGTCCAAAAATTGTGCGTGCAGATAATGTACAATATCTTCTTGTACTAAACCACTTGCTGGGTATCAAAGAATCGCTCCAACATGGTGGATATAGTATCATAAAATGACAATTACAACAAAAGCTGATAATGAGAAAATTAAAGGCCAATTAAAGGTGCAACGTGTAGCATTTTAACATGAGATTGAGATATTGACCTTTCTGTTTGAATACAATTAAATAAATAGGGAGTACAGGCTTTGTTGAGATGTTAGTAGATACTTTAGTAAGAAGAGGACATTTTGCCAAAGGGACCTTTATGATGAACAAAATGTAATTACAGTATTTACAGCTGCATCAGTTCATAACATTGACCCATGCCCTCCGTGTTCATTTAACTGTCCTACTAGAAATGACTTAACTTTAACTAGAGCCACTAAACATGTTCATATAGCAGGGGAAAAACTCCCATCGGTATAAACACAGTTACGTCTGCAGGTCAGGCCACGGGATAATATACCCTTTTTAAAAAGGTCTGTCATGCTGTGTGAGAAATTAACCCTTCAAAAAATCCCCACTGAGCTGCTGTGACTTCATTCATCTTCTCACATCGCTCTGGCGCTGCAGCACAACACTGCCAGGCTTCATCCTCCACAGGTAAAAGTCAATTAAAGCCACAGGCAGAATATGGAGCAGTGGATGCTTTGATCAGCCGGTCAGTTATTCTCTCGGAGGGCTCAGTCGGTGGGCTTCTGAAAAGTTGCCATGAGTTTGTAAGCATTGCAATTAGGGTTCAAATGATAACGGGTCTTGAAGGCTGATAGCAGATATTTTGTGCCGATATTGAATCTTTGTAAATGTGATTAAACATGCCAATTAAAATGAATACTCTATTATCAAGGAACTAATAATCTGCTGCTGAAGTCTTCTGCTCATCAGCTGTAGAAGAGGATACCAGACTTTGAGCACTGACAAGGGTTCAACCGATATGGGTTTTTGAAGGCCGATACTAGTAATGACATTTTTGGACTGAAGCTGCCAAGCACCGTTATTCTGTATCTTTATAGTTTATATTTTCATCCTAAAACATAAAAAAAATAAGAATAAGAATTGTATTCTTGTCCTGGTGGAAACAGCATTCAGACCATCATAGGACACTACAGTTCTTCGTTGAAACATACACTACATGGCCAAACGTTTCCCCTTCTAATGTATATAATGGGATAATGGTCTAGGGCTGTTCTTCATGGTTCGGGCCCCTTAGTTCCAGCGAAGGGAAATCTTAACGCTAAAGCATACAATGACGTTCTATACCAGTGGTTCCCAACCCAGTCCTCAAGTACCCCCTCATCCTGCAGGTTTCAGCTCATTTCATTTACGGGCGTGTCTAGATGTTTCATGAAGCACCTCCAAAGGCCCTGGAACTGTCCAAAGGTGCACTGCACACTGATCCCAGCCCTAACCCTAACCCTAACCCTCAACCTGGCATTGAAATAATACAGTATGTTAGGTGTGGGGCTTCATCAAGTATCTGAACAAAGGGTTTCATAAGTGTAAATAAATAGTTTATAAGACTATAAAGTTGTCTTTATCCATGTGCAAGCATTTGAATTTGTCAAATCTTAACAGTCAATATATGAGTTTGACTCATATTAGCCAATGGAATCAGGTATAGGATCACACTGAGGCCATGGACTGTCAGCCGGGGACTTCCTAAAGATACAAATTGTGGTTTTATGTCATTAATTAACTGGTCTCTTAGGTCCGTGCATATTTCCAGTGCTCAAAGCCCAAGAAGTAAATTGGCCATTTTATATCCTCACATAAATTTCAGAGGGTTTGTGCTTCCTTGGGTGGAGTGAAATATATGACAAAACTAAATCACTTCCATGCATATTCTAGTGAAACGTTTGAAAATGTTAACCAATGCTTAACGCTCTTGGAGGTACAGTGTGCATAACTCACAGTTTATGGATATTGCCATTATTGGTTTAGTTTTTTGCCTCTAGGCCTTACTCCCGTAATACAGGTGTATTAATATGATAAGGCTGAGTGTATAGGCTGAGCTTCTGCAACATTTTGAAGCAATGGGCGCTTTTAAATGGGCTATAGACCAAGTAAGAAAAAGGTCCAAGGTACTCTCAAAGTCATGATGAAGACATAATAACCTGAAGTTTGTGTGTGAGAATAGCAGAAGAGGAACACTGCCTTGGCTTTCCATGTCTTGGAGAGGTGCTCATTGGAGGTCGTTGGGGTATATGAACATTGTAGACCAGTGGTCCTCAAATCCGGGCCTCGGGGTCCAGAGTACCGCTGGTTTTCTGTTCTGCCAGGTAGTTTCCATTCTAGCTGTCTAATCAGGGATTGATTAAGACCTGGGATGCCAGGAGAATGCAATGAACGTCCTGGTAGGAGAGAAAACCAGCAGCACTCTGGACCCTGAGGCCTGGATTTGAAGAAGAAAAACAGTCCAAGCCACTCTCTCCAACTCTTTGCACCCTGAAGAAAACCTGTGTGCCACAACGCATCAATGCTTTTTGTTTTGTTTTCGATAGCAGGCATGAGTATATGAGAGCGTAGCATGAGACTGCAGCAGGACACAATAGTGCTACTGTGCTACTGCCTCCCGTTTGACCCAAGATGCCCGAAGGTGGGCGTGCTGGTAACAGCAACAGTCCTCTATCTGCCAAAACAGATGCTCAAATGTTTGCTTCCACACACAGAAAAGTCTTCTCCCTGTCTATGCTTGGACCTCAGCGGTGATACATTCCCACCACTGCCTCACGTTCCCCTTTTCCTGTTTTATTCAAAATGTATTTTCCATTTTGTAAGACAATATTACTCAGTGAAGATTATCTGTTAAGGCTCCATCTAGGAGACTCGCTGTTGCTATGGTGCTGTCCATGGATTACTCATGGTTACTCAATGGTTACTCGTCAATAGTTTACACACTTTGGAAACGTCACAAAAAGTAAAATGTGAATAAAGTGTGTTTCCATCAGTTGGGTTGAAGTGAATAAACTGGCTTCCTGAATATAAAAAACCCCCAACATACTTTCAACAATTGCTTAGTATTTAGTAAAGGTATCATTCTTCGGGTCAGGTAATGTGTCATGGTCATATTTCATGCTTTCATCTGAAGACGAAAACAAAGAAATACACTTGGTGATGTTGTACCAACTACTGTACCAACTAACGGTCATAGAACCACCATGGAGACTTCTACCTGGTAGAAACGTGTGTGATAGTGAGATGAGGTAGTGGTGGACAGATATTTTACATGGAAATGTTTATCAGATTTTGCTGTTTCCATTCAGCTTTTCTAATTTGATACATCATCAATTTACACCCCCTCCACACACACATACAAATATTTGTGAAATTACTGTCCATGACCACACTTTTTTTCTACGTTCAGATAATAGCATATAGCATTTCCATTGTTGCAGATTGAGGCTTTTGGTTGATTTCCACTTTTAACTGATCAGTGATGAGAACATGATGATCCAACCTAAGTGGCTACTCAGTGGTTTTGATCTGATATGGTATCTTGTTGAAGCATAAGGTTTAAGGTTCACACTAAGCCTCCGTGGCTACTTTTACATGCACAGACAATTCTGCTCTTTTAGGTTGATGCATGGAGAAGTCATACCTGGCTAGAATAACCCAGTAAGCTCATCCTCTGATGATGAGAAACCCGGGTCAGATGTCTGGCTTACTGCCATGTTAAATGGGTTACTGTGGCATGGAGACGTCTTACTGCTTTCACTTTTGGTGTCAGACAATTCAGCATTATGGGTACATATGATGTCAACAAAAAACGATGAGCAGTACTTACTATTGGGGTCATCTTTTCTTCCCCCTGTATTATAAATAACCTAGTAGGGGGAACGTTGACGGCACTGGGGAACTCAATACTGGCATAAAGATACCCCCCCCACCCCCCTCACCCCTCCTCAATAATGCACCCATGATCAGATTAGATTATTAAATTTCTCGTGGGTATTTGTTTGAACATTACACCACACGCTAACCGAGGCAGACCATCTGCCCACTCCTCCCACTCCATCACGCCATTACTCTGATGGGTTTAATGGAGTAGCATTCACCCATATTGAGTTGTGAGGTATTAGAAAACTAAGGCGTGGGTGAAGGGTAAAGGCTCAGATATCTGAACGTTATTGGTGCTGTGGATTTCCAACCATCAGGTCTGATAAACCAATGCACTGTTCTTGCAGATGCTGTGCAGGTATAATGTATGTGCATTAGCATTTGAGAGGAAATATCTATATCTATCTATATATATCTATATCCTCTACACTGTTAGATATCAATTTGTGATGTTTGACGTATTTCTTGCCATCAAAGTTGTAATTTACCTTTTTTTGGTGTATCCCCTTTCCCTCAACCTGCCTTGTCTACTTCTGCTTCAGTTAGTCATTTCCTACATTTCCCAGAATGCCTTTCAACAGCCCCCAAAGGTGGGTGTATGACCCCTAACTCAAAAGGCAGCATGTCTTGTGGCTGCGTTGCATTCTGGTCCATCTTGGCTGTCTTGCATTTCTGCTTGTATGATTGTTGAACATTGGTGGTAAATGGTGGGTCTAGAAAGAAGTAGGCAAATTTGCAGTAAAGTGAAAACCAATCAGGACTCTACCCAGACTGTACATTTCTTTCCAAAATGGATGTCGGGGATTTCTAGAGAAGTATGAAAACTGAATTTGATCATTTCCAGGTCTTGCAAAGGTTGGGAATTTGCACAATATGTCTGAAAAGTATTGTTTAGTCCTGCTATACATTACCTACACATTTTTGTAGTTGTAGACCCATTGTCCTTTCACATGTTGTGATTATAGTTGTGTAGAGTAACGTTGAGGTCTAGGAATGATGTTCAGGTAGTCTTAGCATCATCATTACCCTGGATGCATCATACGTTCCCTCTGAAATATAGACACATCCCAAGCAAATCTGTGTGTTTGGAGAACAAAGGTTATACAGTCCAATGGTAAATGGATTCCTTTAATTGGCTGCTTGTGTGTGGTGCAGGAAAAATTCCCACTAGTGTACAATCAAACTGCCCAGAAGTCCCAGGACGCTGTTTGAAGGTGACTTGCAGCTTATATACCCGCCACAAGAAACTTTTGTCCTCGTTCTGCCTTGTATTATAATTCAGTATTTCTTCAGGCTCCCCATGAAAATCCATTCTTAATGGACAAATGTTTGTTTCTTTTTATCAGCCACCTTTCTGTAGAAAATAACTTTTTTACAGATCGTTCATGTCCAATTGTAAAATATTGATTGGTGAATTGCTGGGAGCAAAGATGTTTTCATAACATAGATACAGCATTTTGAAATTAAGCCATTTATTTCAGCTGTGCAGATCTACAGCAAAGCCCCCTCTTATTCTTTCTGTCTCAGCTTTAGCCTGGAGGTAAACACCAGGAGCAATGAGAATTAAAACTTTTCATTGGCTCTTTCCAGTGCTCATCATCGTGTGGAAGGGGCCTGCAATCCCGAGTGGTCCAGTGTATGCACAAAGTGACGGGTCGTCATGGTAACGACTGCCCGACCCCACTGAGACCCCCGACCTACCGACCCTGTCACCACGGTGCCTGCAATGAGAAAATCAACGTGAACACCATCACCTCCCCCAGGCTAGGTGAGAACAATGTGTGGAGAGAATGTCGACGCAAATCTTTATTTAAAAACCTGGCAGTTTAACACCTGGTAGCACATAACTTAACACCTTTTACCAAACATTAGGAGCCTCTCTTCAATTCGGCATACTACATCAACACTTTACTTCAGTAAAATCTCAACTTTTAGCTGCTGTACACCACTGTGTATTTTGGAGGAAGAAAATTGTGGGAATAACAGGCAAAACATGTTCAAGGGTGAAATTTAAATTGTGAAAGTGTTGCTTGATGTATCAGATATATGCCGAATTGAAATTGTTAACATGCAATGACTAGCCAGTAAGGAATGTTAGCTATTGTGCAAATTAGATGTGTTAACAACAAGATGACCAGATGCTATGGTTAGCTAGCAACAGGCTAACATCGTCTACATATACACAACATAAACTTGATCAGATTGATCAGTGAATGAATGCAGACGTATCCTGCATAGATGGCTTAAGTCATAATAGATAAAAACAATGTGGTTCAACAGGTAACACACAAACAATGTGCTTTGACATGTTTTTGTTGAACATATTGTTCACACATTAACAGCCTAAGCAGGAGAAAGTATGTGAACCTCTTGGATAATGACTTCTGTGAAAGGGGATAATTGAAGTCCAATCAGTGAGATGACATTCAGGTGAGGCTGTCATAAAAACCCCACAAAGTTTGGTTTCCAACAGTCTGCTCTCCAAAACAAGAGATCTGTTGAAGTGGAATATACCCCGGTCAAAAGAAACTTCAGTGGACCTCCAGAGAAGAGTTGTTGAGGCTCATAAGGCTGGAAAAGGATACAAAAGCATTTCCAAAGACATGGGCCTCCATCAGTCTACAGTCAGACAGATTGGATACACATGGAGAAAATTCAGCTCAATCATTAAGGGATCAATGAAAAAAAAAAAGGGATCAATCCAAATTGTATCAGGAAATTCTCCAGGAGAGTATCAGAGTAACGGTGATCTGAAGCTTGACAGAGGTTGGGTCATACAGCAGGACATTGACCCACCACAAAAGCAAATCTACAACAGAATGGATTAGACAGAGGAAAATTTAGAATTTAGAATTGCCAAGTCAGAGTCCTGACCTTAACCCTGCTGAAATGTGGTGGGCAGCTGTGGCTCAGTGGTAGAGTAGGTTGTCTGCTGATCACAAGGTTAGCATTTTGATCGCCAGCTCCTCTTCCACCTTGCATGGAAGCTCACTGCCATCGGTGTGTGAGTGTGTGTGAATGAGAGGCCTATATTGTAAAGCGCTTTGGATAAAAGCGCTATATAAATGCAGCCATTTACCATTACCATTTTGTATCATGACCTGAAGCAAGCTGTTCATGCAAGACATCCCATAATATCACTGAACTGAAACAGTTCTGTAAGGAGGACTGGTCCAAAATACCTCCTAACTGTTGTGCAGGTCTGATCAGCAGCTACAGGAAATGTTTGGTTGAGGTTATTTCTGCTAAAGGAGGTTCCACCAGTTACTAAACCTCATAGTTCACATACTTTTTCCAATCTAAGCTGTTAATGTTTGAGCAATATGTTCAATAAAGACATGTAAAAGCACAAATGTTTGTGTGAGACCACATTTTAGCAGCCATGTCTACAGGAATGCAGGTAATTCAAAAGCGTTCACAGACATTTTCTTGCAAGGAAAACATGAAACACTAAAAGTCCCTGGAGGCAAACAATTTATTCTCCAGTGGTTTTGTAGGCGTGTTTTTACCCTACAAATGATCAGGCTGACAGCTTTTCCGGTCCAAACGATCAAATCCAGTCTAATATATAGGTTTCACAAATTCCACTGACGACCATAGTGTTTCACCCCAGGGGGCTAGCGGAGGGGAGCAGATATCAATTTGTGGGCATTCCCTATATTGCCAACTGTTTTTTTATTCTGTTCAGATGACCAAGTTGTAAGTTTAGACCTCCAAAATGGCCGCCACAGGGCATGCTATGTCACCTGAAAGCCGTCTATTGACTCTGATATTGCCCTGCTACCTCTCTCCTATTGCCCCTCCAGCTGCTCTGACCTACAAATGCAAGGGGGACCAGTGGACGGTGTACTGCCGTGTGATCCGAGAGAAGAACCTCTGTCAGGATATGAGGTGGTACCAGCGTTGCTGTGAAACCTGTAGGGACTTTTACGCCAACAAAATACTGCACAAGAGCTAATGACCAAATGCACCCTCCTTCCTCCAAATAGCGCTACTTTTTGTAAATGTTTTTACTATTGTTAAATATTATCAAGAGCAATTGCTATTATTGATGGAACTTTTTGTATTTACTAAAGAAAATGGCAAGAGAACAAATAAGTGTACATTTTGAGTGGGGTCATAAGCTTCTAGTTTCAATGAGGACTTGAAAACGTTCAATACTTCTTTCGCTGTAAACCAAAAAAAAAAAAAAAAAGCATGTGACTTTTTGGGGAGCCTTTTGAAAGCCAGCTCCGATGGCTTTGTTGCACAGAATGATTCAAAATGAGCGCTAGATGTTGAAGTAGACTCTCTCTGCCAAGTCCAGCAGATAACATGGGAGCATCATCTGGCCAGATCTTGTCTACTCCCCTATCCTCCTTAGGTATCCTCATTTTGTTTATGTTTTGCTCTTTTGTACTGTATTACAGCAAACGGTTGCAATTTCAGATAATTAGTATAATATAATAAGTACAACTATCATACTTAAGTATTAATTAAGTATATTATGATTGGTAATTCTAAGTATTGACCAGGAGCCATGATAGGATACTGTAGAATTACAGTGAAACAACCAAGCTAATGATAGGAGACCCACTAATCCACAGGCATGTTGGAGGGCCTTGGACAGCTCATGTAGCAGAACCTGATTCTAGTTTAACGACACGCTAAGGGTACGCCATCGTGGTTGTGTTCCACTTCATCAGTTGCAGTCCAGTTGATGGATTTAAAATTGTTTTCTCTTAATGCCATGATTGTTTTAAGTCACCACTTTGATGGGCTCTGCACTCAGTGTAGCAACTGGTTTCTGGTTGTCAGTTCTGTCGGTGGGTGGGCGGCAGACTGGGCAGAAGGATATCTAATAACAGAGACCTATTGGCTGTGAAGTGAGGAGAGCTATATCACCTATATGTGATAGGTGAACAGACGTGTGCCTCTAGTTCATAGCCAGTGCACATAAAGCTGCATGAGGGGGGCGTCAAGATGATCTCAACTAATCTCATCTAAGCTAAGCTCCGTCACTGGTGCCTTTTTACACAAATATATCACCAGATGATCACCTTGCATTCCACCTTCATGTCTGACCACGGGAGTCAGGCAACCACAACAATCTGTACAAGACCTTGTGATTCATAAGGGTTTCAATCATTTTTGTCCCACATTCTGGTTTTTGTTGCACGGCTCTTGAACAGTTACGAAGGTGTCTTGGTGGACAAGCACATGAAAAACACATACAGTCAGACACGTTGAACATATACTGCACATCTATGCAACAGGGGATGTAGACAAAGGGAGATTTAGATCCCAATACAGAGTTTGCACTAGAATCTATTCTATTAAAGTGCTCAGCTTGCTAGACTCACATGTTTTACTTTTTGTATTATTGGTAACAATTTGAGAACAAGGAAACAGTCAATATGTCGCCCCTGTGGAGAGAAATCAGTGCCAGCAGAGATTGTATTTGAATTGCATTAATTTGAATTGTGCTGATATTGAACCGTTGAATTCAAAACGTGAATTTCTTGAATAAATGAAATCCAAAAATGTAATTTGTAAGACAGGATTTTAAATTGAATGAATCATTTACAGAAGTTTGTTTTTCTGTTGTGTGATGTCATCTAAATTCAGAGTTAACCATCCCAACTTGTCTAGGAATAAAAATACATTCATATTGATCCACCTTCGCTTCGTTCCCACCTTCCTCTCATGCACTTATTTGTCCAATATTTGTCTTAAGCGAAAACCTGTTTGAGTGACTTGAAGTTGTGACGTTACGCCGTATGGCATCAATTTATCAAATAAAATTAGATGGTTTAATTGAAAAGTTAATCACGTGTGAGAAGAGCCAAGAGCCTCGCTGGCTACCTTAAAACAGAAGTAGGAATGAACAGCCTTGCCTGATAGGAACAGCAGAAGCTAAACTAAAAGTTCATTTGCTAGTCTAGTTAGCTAGCTAAGCAAACTAAATTCATCATCATACCATCCAACCACTATCTAATAAAGGTGTTCATGTACACTTCATAGTCAGAATATTGTGTAGAATTGAAGGATATTGTGTAGTAATTCTTCATGCAACATAGTCAGTGATATTTTAGCCAGTCACTGCTAAATATCCAAATATAATGATAACTAAATGATAACTATTGGCCTGCCAGGCTGCAAAACACTGCTTTTAAATAGTACTAGCTATCTGCAAGGTAGCAAACTGAGGTACTGAGCTGTCTATGCAGTCCAGTACTAGTAGCTAGGACACGATTTGCAACTCTTTCACCAAGTGGGAAGAATAAAAGATCATTTTCTGAGGAGATGAGTAAGGCAAAGTGCTACATGGCTTGTGGTTGGCTAAGTGAAGAGTCAGCAACTTCCTTCCAGTCGACACTCGTGGAACAAAGGTCTCTTGTGCCCAGTTAAAAGTTAAAGTTTAATTCAATAATAACCCCGATCCATGTCAAATTGTTCCTTAGAAACTATTTTTGAAAACATTTATTCAAGAAATACATTTTGTGAATTGAACTGGTTCAATATGAGGTTGGCAAACTCTTAATTCATAAAGTACAAATACAATTAGTGTCAATGCTGGAGCTAATCTGTTTCCCTAGTCCATAGTATGACACAGATGCATCCTTGTACCAAGCTTTGTCAGAATCACATCAGTGGTGTCTGAGATATCGCATTTATAACCAACAAACAAATGGTTTAGCGCCCCACCCCCCCAGCAGTGTGTGAGATAACACATGTGATGGATGAACAAACTAACAAACAGACAGAGACCAAGCCACTGCAACAGTGTAATGTGTTATAAGATGCTAGAGTATGTGTTGTCTTACCATCCTCAAAAGATTTAGCTGGAGAACCCAGAAGTGTGTTTCCTGTTGTGTGATGTCATCTAAATTCAGTCAAGATCTGAGGAATAAAGTTAAAGCTGCATTATGTACCTTTCTGTGATGTAGTCTTTGGCGGCCCCCAGTGGCAGCGAGCGGTAACTGTTTGTATTTTTGAAGACTTCACTACCCTTATCATTCTGTAGCGATAGCCGAGGCGCTAGCTAGCTCACTGCTGTTTCAGAGCTGTGTGCGTTCGGCTCAAAAGTTTAGATTTGTCACTTCCTGTGCTCTGAGAAAACTTTCCCGCCAGCGTATCTACCGACTCCAAAACTTCATTGTACATAATGCAGCTTTAAATGTTCTCAATAATCCTACTTTAACTTCCTGAAATAGATACTGCTCAGTATAGAACAGATTTGATCTATACCAATTATTTTACCACTAAGTCACAAAGTTTCATGGTGCCCAGGTACAGGGGAGTTTCTCATCCAGCCTGACTGAGATGACTTTTCACTCTGGGAAAAAAATACATTCTTGCAAAACCTGGTTGTTGTTATTTTCCTTGCATCTCAAGAGTGAAAATGAAAAGTAACTAATATGGATTTGCAGACATTGAGTCATTATGCTAACCTAGTTCACAGGAGGGAGGTGCACTCTGGTCCCTTTTGCTATCAAACAGCTGATGTTTAGCTTATATGCTGCTGGTTTCTTCTATTACTAACCACAGGGCACAGATCTGAGGTCAGATGTAACTTAACAGTGTTTTTATCACTTTTTAGTCATTTCATCACTGGACTTCTAGTCAGTTGTGTTTGGGAGGCTTTTAATGATCTGGATCTTCTTTATGCTGGCCAAAATGGACGTTCACTACCTAACACAGACTGTGTGTCTGGGTGTTTTACTGGTCTTGGTCTCTGGGGCCCAGTAAGACCACCCGGGCTGAACAGAAGGAGCCCGGAGTTGGGATTAAGAACCAACGAGGGTCCCAGTCGGTCCGGAGACTCAGACTGAGAAAACAAACGCACCTCGTACAGCACCGGAGAAATCAATCAAACACACATCTGTTTACTCACCGCTTTACAGCGAATCAGACCACCAGTGTTCCCACGTGAAACAAGTATACACACACACACACACACACACACACACACACTGGTACAGCCATTCAGTGTGAGCTGCTCTAGGTTGCACTTTGCTTTGACCTTTATAGTTCGGGGGCAGGATTTGAGATTTGGTGCTCCAGCAGCCCTCAGGTAGCCGCCTGCTACCATTCAGACTGGCTAGGATGATAGTTGTTAAGAAGAGGTCATTTCTAGGGTTAGATCGATATATCGGGCCGATATTATAGATCATGTCCACCTCTGATGTGACGGATATGATACATGGTGGTTTTGTTACATATTTATTGTAGAATTGATCAATGCTACGCAGGTTGTCTATGGGAAGTCCTTCAAGAAACAAAACACTTTAACACTGTTAACAAAACTCCTGGTGGTGTGTCTTGCATTCCTGGGTTCATTTTGTTGTTTGGTGGTGTATTTTATCATTACACATGGATAACTGGCCAAACGTAGACGAGCAAATGTCACGTCAAGATATTTCCAGCAGTTAAAATAAATCTTATATTGATCTAAAACATCAACGGCAATCATCAGGTTTTGGAATCAAAGAGCAAAGGGCTTCTTTCTAGACCGACGTTCAACAACCATACAGTCCATTGGCGAAGAGGAGAGAGACCAATTTCTCTACAGTCAGTAGCCAAGATGGACCAGAATGCAATGCAGCCACAAGACATGCTGCGTTTTGAGTAAGGGCCAGGTTGCGATCATAGAGATGCCCCAGTCTTCACTAACTAGTCAGCTAGCCGGCTGTATTTATCTGCTCATACACCTTCGATTGAAAGCAACAAGTTCACATCCGTTCTCCGGGGGTTCTCCAAAGGAATTCTGGGAAAATTAAGAAAAGACTAACTTAAAGGGGAATTCTGGTATTTTTAAACCTGGGCTCTATGTCTAAAAATTTGTCATTTATACTGCAAAATAGGTACAAAAAGTTTTGGAATTGCTCCGGTAGATCGCCTCAGCTGCTATGGCTGCAACGTAATCGAGAGAAATGCTTTACCAAAGCACTTTTTCCTAAAGAAAAATGCTGTTCCAAGAGTGGAGAGACCTGCAGACAGACTGGAGGTAGTGTTATTAGCTAAATTTATTGTGTTGACCTGGCATCGGGACACACGAAAGCATGGCAGGATAACAGCAAAAACTTCCAATACCAACCTGAGTCTGTCAGTGGCAAAAACAAGAACTTTTAGTGGACGTACTTTGATCGGTCCACTTGCCCCTGCAGATTATGTTGCAGCCATAGCAGCCTGTTTCACGACTGCTGGATGAGGCGATCTACCGGAGCAACTCCAAAACTTTTTGTACCTATTTTGCGGTATAAATGACGATTATGTACACATAGAGCCCAGGTTTAAAAATACCAGAATTCCCCTTTAAGTAGAAGTAGATAAGGCAAGTTGAGGGAAAGTGGGTACACCAAAAAAAGTAAATTACAACATTGATCACAAAATAACTCCTGGAATGCACCGAACACCACAAACCGGTCATAACAGTGTCACGTTTTCCTTTAATGAAAATTGATTTCATTGTGACATTTTGGTATCGATGTGTTTACTATCATCATCCTGGGTTGCTGGAGAGTTTTAGTGGCCCATGCTGTTTGTTTCAGAGGCTTTTCCACCACGGCAACAACAAAATTCTGCACTGAATGCTTGTATTTCATGGTATTGCATCTCAGCGGCTTCAATCCAAAACTACTGGTGTCTGTATCGGCTTTTATATCAGTCAAGTCCTAGTCATTTCCTATTACCCTTTCAACATAGTCGGTAGTGACCCATTTTCTATGTGTGTGCTTGTGTGTGTGTGTGCGTGCGTGTGTGTGTGTGTGTGTGTGTGTAGACTAGAGGCCTCAATCTTCACCAAGGGGTTGAATGGTGCTATCTTATGACCTATTTCACTACTGTGGAATTCAGCTTAGTGTCAATTATGTTCCTGTTGTCAATGTCACAGTGGTCATGTTGTGTGTTGTAGGATTATTTAATAACAATAGCTTTTTATTGATGAATCTTTGTCAAACCGCTCAAACTCAAAAATGCTTTTTTTGTTGTTTTTTTTGGCTGATGTAGTGCAAATATGCTCAAATATTCCCGTACTGTACTTTTTTTTTTAGTTGCACATATGTTTGGTACATAAACTGCCACTACATGTATGTTATGGTGCTGATTTGGTTTTAAGTTTGGAACTGTTGATAAGTAAATACAATAATGTGTTGATATACAGGGATTTAACCATTTGTCTGTTGTTGATGTTGTGTAGTCATCCTATACTTGTACTGTCATACGACCATTACGAGCAAGAATCTGAGTGATTGGAATGAATTCTATATTTCAAGTCTACTGTAAATCGATTCTTTTTTATTTTGTTACACAATAAATAATGTGATTTTACATGGAAGAACCGTATGTACCTGCTGCATCAGATGTCTTCCTCCTTTTCTGCAGATGAGAGTTTGAGTTCCTGTAGGTGGCGCTCTTTTCTTTGTCTGTTCTCGCTGCTCACGCTAACTGCTCACGCTAACTGCTCACGCTAACTGCTCACGCTAACTGCTCAGTTCTTCTTTTCTTCGTTCCAAACAAACCTGGAAACGTAAAACGCATCACTTCCTGTCTCCAGAGGGTTTTTTTCCCAGGAAAGACCTACCTGACCCCAGGTGTTGAGAGCAGCAGATGGAGAAGCTTTCATGACCTGGTAGAGGCTGATCACTGGTCAGTTCTGATACCTATATACTTTAAAGATGCTGAGTATTGGCAGCTACCCGTATCGGTCTAACCCTTCATGACAAAAACCCACGTTGGTCTAACCCTTCCAGTCCCTGCTCTGAATCATAAATCTAAGATGTGTGTTATGTGGCCAGACGGACCGGGATGATGAATGGCCATCTGGCCGGCTGGCTGGGACGCCGACGCCAACACAACAGCTCCGGCGTGAAAGGACGAAGGGAAAGGTCACACGCTCTACCTCTCCTTCTACCTCCTCTCCTCTCCGAGAAGCAGAGGTGAACGTGGGTGATAAATATTAAGGCTGAGGGAACCAAAAGGTCATCGTGATTTCCACTTTGACCATCTGCTGCACAGCATTAAACGCTTTTATCCTTTACTACATAAACCCCCCCCGCCCAATCTCTTCTTCTTCCCCTCTCTTTTCCCCTCTCTCTCCTTGCTGCCTTATGCAGGTGGAGGGTTAACCGCAGTGATAACTTCAGTCTGTCAGAGGGTTTTTCTACATGAAATTACCCCCGAGGCTTTTGGCTGCATCTAAACGGTGCTACATGATGTAGCACTTTGTGTAAGACCACATTTCCCATAAACCCCATTGCTTCCTGTCACAAAGAGAGAGATACATTCAGACCAGGCAAGCGGACATCAAGTTGAAACTATTAGGTTAGAATAGTGAAACGGGTGTAATTTACTGAGGCTACAACAACACAGAGCAGCCAGTCAACTGATCTTGGTACTTACTACCCCCCGCTGTGTCCCACCTATTGGTTTGATCCTCTGCTTGTCATGAAGTGCGTTTGGCCACACACCATCAGCAAACAAGGCAGAGCCAATTAGCAGACAGGATTCGTTTGTTTTGCTTCCTTCATCAGTCAGAGCCGGGACGCCGCGCGGATCTGTCGACAACGTGCAGCGTATGAAGTTTGTGTAGGAAGATGGAGAGTCAGAGTCAGGAAGAGAGAGAAGGTGGAGCCGACAGGGAGTGGATAAAGAGGAGGAGAAGATGACAGATATGTTCCCAAGGGACCGGGTCAGTCAGAAACAAGATGCATCATGCTAGCGGATCACCAGAGTGTGCACGTTAGCTTACGTTAGCTTACGTTAGCTACTAGCTAAAAAGACGAAATTGAACAAAAAGAGACAACTGACCACTTGAATCTATTTCTAGTAAATGTACCGAATCACGTTGCCAACACACACATGCCTGGAAACAATCAGGTGGAGATGCTGAGGGAGTAGAGGTCCAGCACCAGGAGCACACACTGTACACAGTTGATAACAACGTCACATCATTTTGTGTATTGTGTACAGTGGTAAAAGGGAGATATTTACTATGGTCCATAACAGGAAACAGTCAAATCCCTACCGTTGATTCTGGTACGACACTTTTGGTAGGTGCCGCTGTAAAGGCATCACTTTTGCAACAGGAGGACATGAAGGAAAGTCAGTACACTGAAATACAGGCGACAGGTTTCAGTGGTCTCCTGGGTTAGAGGAAGATTCCCAGGTCCCGGTCCGGCCCTGCAAGAATCAGAGCCCTATTGATATTTCAGCTGTAATGTCTCCTGTTGAAGATACCCTGGTTAGTGGGAGACAGTGCACCATCTATATAGCATGCTGAACAGGACACACACACACACACACACACACACCCTTTAGGAGGCCAACTGAGTTTAAAGAGAAAAGTGCTCAGTGTTTGCAGGTCCTGCTGTTATCCGTCGGGACACCCAGGGACCGATGTTTCCATCTCACCCAGCGCTGAAGCACTCTCATACCTGCTGAGGAAATCGCTGTTCAGACGTGTTTCTGTCCTCCGCTCTGAAATACCATACTGTTCAGTAGAAATGGTACCGTGTGGTTTCATCTGCACAAGGGCAGGTGGGTTATGCAGTGCCACACACACACACACACACACCTAGTTAACAGCACACATACTTTACAGTACTTGTCCTAGGAAACTGGCTAGTACACATACTCATGGGGCTGGAGGTGACCATGCTCAGGGCAGTATCAACCTTAACACACCTGACAACCTTCCATGTTATACTTAGATCCTTCGATAGATAGATAGATAGATAGATAGATAGATAGATAGATAGATGGGTAGATAGATAGATAGATAGATAGATAGATAGATAGATAGATAGATAGATAGATAGAAGACTCCATCGATGTCTCACCTTCTGAATGTAGAAACTGTTTCATGACCCTGGGACCAAGATGAAGATGTATAGGAAACACAGATGGAAAGATAGTAGTAAGTATGTGTATATTCAAGTACTGATAGTTTATAGAAATTTTACTCAATTACAAGTAACTACTGATGTAAAAAAATTTTAAAAAAAATAAACAAGTAGCAGCAATGCACAATATAAAAATCCAGCTTTCCTAAAATATGACTGAACACCAATGCATCGCTTAACCGGGTCAAACCTGAGCGGTCCCTCATGTCCAACTAAAGAGAACAACCAGGACCTGATAGTAGGGTCAGAACGTTGCTCAGTTCTGCAGCGGACCCATTTACACTTGCCAGTACAATACAGTACAATACACGGTAATGCACATGCAATGCCATCGCCACGGAAATAGCTGCAACTACGGAAATAACACATTGAACAGCTACAGACAAACATAGATGTATTCTAAGCTAAATGCAATCAAGTTGAACCATTCACCCCCCACAGTGCTGACAGATCATCCAGGCGTCGGGTCGGTCCGGGGCAGAGGGTTTGACTCCGTGAGAACGTTCTCGCCCCCGGGGAGAGGAAACATCATGACTCACTATGAAGTTTGACATCCACTCAGCTTCACAGAAGGACTCCAGCACCGTCCGCTCACACCAGTCATTGCTCCTTTTGCTCATCCGTGGTGAAGGAGTCACCGTGGCAGCGTTCATCAGCCGCACTACCAAACACCGCAAAACGATCAGTCATCCATCCTGCCGCTGCCTACAAGAGGTGATCTTTTCCATCTCCAATGAAACTTAAATACAAGACGACCATCCAGCTCTGTTGGTTGGGAAACAAATCATCGTTGTGTTGAATTAGGAGTTATAAAGTTTGTGTGTTCACATGCACACACACAGGCATCATGTTACTAACCAGCCTCCATTACTGAACATCTGCTCCGCCCATCCAGGAGGTCTTGAACTCCTCCATCATCTGGCCATGCTTCTGCTGTCAGCTGGTGGACTGATGAATGTCTTCACTCCCTTTATAAAGTCTGATTGTCAGTGGTGGGCGTGTCCCTCTCTCTAACTGGTAGGATAGATGATGTCAACATGAACACCAGACCTGAAGTTTGTTCCAGTCAGTCCCGTTACTTTTACCCAAATGTTTTGATGCAATGAAAAAGAAAAGAGCAGAACTCCATCAACAGAAAATCCAAGGAGAAAGACGTCACACTACTGGACACACTGTTTGATTGACAGGTGATCTCTGGGAAGAGCAGTGAGGAACACCACAGTGAAGAACACCACAGTGAGGAACACCACAGTGAGGAACACCACAGTGAAGAACACCACAGTGAGGAACACCACAGTGAGGATGAGAGACGATGAAACAATAAACTGGAGGATTACCAATGAACAGGATGTGTAACATAGCAGCGATAGTATCAGTAGTAGTATCAGTAGTAGTATCAGTAGTATCGATAGTATCAGTAGCAGTATCAGTAGTAGTATCAGTAGTAGTATCAGTAGTAGTAGCAGTAGCAGTAGTAGTATCAGTAGTATCAGTAGTAGTA